>NCKV01001162.1:0-11417 GCA_003675905.2 Leptotrombidium deliense
CGCGACACTTTAAGAATACGTGAAGTGGTTTTGTTTAACGCTGTTGTGCGTTGGGCTGAAGCTTATTGTTTGCGACACAATAAACCAAACAATGCAGAAAACCAAAGAAAAGTATTGGACAGAGCTCTATATTTAATTAGAATACCTCTGATGACTGTTGAGGAGTTTGCTTGCGATGTGGCACAATCTGGAATTCTAACCGATCGTGAAGTTGTAAGTTCTTCCTTTTTATTACCTATACATCTTTTTAACTTTTGTTCATTTCAGGTGAATCTCTTTCTATATTTCATAGTAAACCCAAAACCATCAGTGCAATTTCCCGATTCACCTCGTTGTTGTATCACAGGAAAGGAACAGGTTGTGTGCAGATTTCAAAGAACTGAATCTCGATGGGGGTACAGTGGAACGAGTGATCGGATTCGTTTCGTTGTCGATCGCAGAATATTTGTTGTGGGATTTGCTCTTTACGGTTCTATTCACGGCCCTTCTGATTATGAATGCAACTTACAAATAATTCACACTGGTACTGGCAAGGTTTTGGCTTCGAATGATACATCGTTTTCGTGCGATGGTTCACCGAACACTTTCAAAGTGATGTTCAAAACTCCAGTCGAAATATTACCAAATACCAATTATACTGCATGTGCCACATTGAAAGTAAGCTTGTTTTTGTTGAACTGCTTAACATTGTTTTGTCTCAGGGATCTGATTCACACTATGGAACGAGTGGCAGTCGAAAAGTCACTGTTGATTTGCATGGCAATGGAAAAGTTACGTTTCAGTTTTCGTACGCAGCTGGTTGCAATAATGGCACCTCTGTTGAAGACGGACAAATCCCAGAGATTATTTTCTACACTTGAATTCCAATCGTGTGAGTATTAAAAAAGTTTTAAAAAGTAAACAATGTGTGATTTTCTTCTCATTGAAAATCTTATTTTTAGTCAAAAGTAACTTTTAATTCATATTTGTATACAAAAAGAAAGATTTAAGGAAAGAAAAACAAGTGTTTTTCAGTTCATGTGTTGAGTTGTAAATAAAGTTAAACTTTTTGTTCCTTTCCAACAGAAGTCCGTTTCGTGAGGAAAAATAGTTTCACTTCTCTTTTTACACGACATTTACAGAAAACAAGAGTATTAAATTAAATTGCACGCAATTCAAACCGAACACACTTCTCACTTATTTCTGTGAGACGATATAGAAGTACGACATAAAGTCAATTCAAGTGACTTAACTTTAGCCTCTAAATGATGAATGTATTCATCTTTTAATCTTAACTGTTCTCTTAGTTCTTCGTTAATTAACTTCAAGTCTTTTGTTTCGTCGCTTCTCAGTTCCTTTTGGGACTGTAAATAAATCTGTTGCGTAATTATGAACACTGAGATTAGAAGAGACAGAGTCTTGAAACGTGTCAAACCTCATTCAAATGACTGATTGTTTTTGCGGTGATCAATGACATTTGTTCCTCATCCTCCTCTCCAGTGCTCGTTCCTCCAGTACTCTGTTAGTACAACTTATGTTAAAAAAATATCTCAAAAAACTATTTTCATAAACAATTGAACAATGAATGAACAAAAAGCACATACTTCATTACTGAATAGATTGATTCCGGTCGGTCTCCGCTTTTCGCGAAGGTTTCTTCTGTGGTAACGACTGCTTGATTTGCTGCTCGCTATTTTGGTGACACTTTTGGCCGATGTTTCCATTTTGTGAGCAATCGTCGAGTGACTCGCCTTTGTAAACAAACAATTTACAATTAAACTGCTTGTTTGATTAACAATGAGTAAAGTGAGCGAAAGTGAGAACGGTGTTGCACTCGACGCTTACTTGTTTCAATTCGCTGTTCATGCGATTTCTGTGAACTCGCGATCGTTGCGGCAGCGATCGCAGTGGAAGCTTGTGTTGCCGCGAATCTGAACACAGTTTGCCTTCAACAGATGCACTTGAAGTCATACTTCAACGTAACTTTTTTTAAGCACGCTTTTCTTAGTGATTTTTTTCACACATATTTTTAAAGCGCCGATTTCATCCCCTGCTTTCCGCTGCTATTTCAGACGTACACAAAACGCATAGTTTGAGAAGTGATGCAAGCCTGGCATTTAAACAAACAACGTAACTATTCTTCTACACTATTCAAACGACACTATTGTTTCTTCGTCTGCTTTGTCTCAAATGATTCGTTTCGAAACCACTCTTTTAATTAGAAGCCGTAATTTTTTTTACTCAAGTTCAATGTTTCGTTTCGCTGATGTATTTTCACATTTCACGCATTCACAGAACAATCAATACTTTACAACTTTCATGGATCTTATTGTCATCACTATTCACACTCAATACAATTTGCTCCCAAAAAGCCTTTTTCCTTTTTTTTGTCAAACTTTCACAAAGTTTGAAGTGAAAAAAGTTTGCGTCGTTAGCATTTGCCTGTCTATCTTGAAATCAACACTATTTTGTTTCAAGAAAGAAGAAACGATGTTCTTGAATTGTTAAAAACAGAATTGATTACAATGAATGGTGTGATTTTAAAGCCTTTAATCGCATTAGAATTACCCAATCGATTACGACTGGAATTTGATTAAATCGCTGACAATAAACGAAAGTCACTTTAACTATGTTTCGTTGTCAAGGAAAGCTAATTTTTGCGGAACGTTGCACAAACAAACATTATTGCCAAAATTGCGACGAAAAATAATTAAAGTGTCAACTGACGTCTACATTAACCATTATTCAAAATTTTAAAAAATGTGTTGTTGCTTATTCAGTGACACTTTCACGATATCCTGCATCGTTTACATCGCTGCTAATACACTTTAAGTCTTGTGCTTGTATTTATCACTCTCTGTTGACACTCATCCAAATATTCGAAAACGCACATCGCTCACTACTAGTGTGTTGCACTCAAAAATCACGTACTCGTTACAATTGATTTCTGTATTAGCTAATGTTTAAAATTTAAACCACAAACGTCTCAATTTCAAAATTCAACGTTTCATCGTGGATTCAATTACTCTTAGTCATTCATTCATTTATTCACTTTACGCGTTTCGCATTTATCTCTTGAAATGTCAATTATGAAACCTGTTCAGTAATAAACCAATTCCTTTTCAATGCGCACTTTTGCAACATCTTCTAATCTTTTCTGTGAAAAGAGTTCTATTGAAAATGTAACCTTCAAAATGCAAAAGGTTTCATTGTACATGAGGAGCAAAATAAACGTTTTGTTTTAAGATTTAAGATTAGTTAAATATTTAAATGTAAGCACAATGTAAATGTTTTCTTTTAATGTGCTTATATTTTTAGAACAAACGGATGATTTTTGAGTAATGAAACCCTTTATTTTGCGCATTCTTGATTTCCCGCTAAATACTAAAACGTATCGCATCGCTGTAAATCTTATGTGGAATCGAATTTCAATCGAAACAGTGTTACTCTAAATTGGCATGACGGAATCACCAAAATATCGTATTGTCTGCTTCTATTTCCGTATTTGCAGTAGTTCGCAGAATTGCAATGTAATTTGAAAACTTGATTCAATTTTCCACACGCATTACTGATGATTTGACACAAATCATTTTCACCTAATTGCTTCTTAACCGCATACGAGAAAATCACTGTGAATTATTAGACAATATTTTACATTCAAATAGTTCGTTATTGCATCCATATTCAGAGAACGTCTCAATCTGCCATCTGATATATAATTTTTCGATCAATTATCGCCGATCAATTTTTCGTCGAGAATTTGAGGTGCATCAGATGACGTCCATTTATCACCTATTTCAAAACAATTTGGCTCTCACTATAACAAATGCTTCGTTTATTTGAAAAATTTCAATGCATAAAAATAATTTATAAAACTTTATCCTGCAATCACTTCATATATAATCGTAATTACGTTCAGAAAAATTAACGGAACTACAAGAAAAGCAATTGAAAATATATTGCAAGTATTACCCAAATACTTACTCCTCATTACTGTTCTAATTGAATGAATAAAATTAAGCAGATTCGCTTTCACTCCCGGAGATTGAGGTTGATATCCATACCCTGCAGGAGGAACAAATGCCTGGTCTCTGCCCCATCCATCTGACAAAAGTAAACATTTGACAGTAACCGTCATAAGGAATCAATTTTTCGAAATTTATCATTAATGATAAACAGCTTACATTTGGCAAGAAATCTTTCCTCATGGAGGACTGCTATGGCATTGATCACCAGAAGCGTAGCCTCATACAGAGTATATATAGAAATCGGCATTTCACAGACCGATAAAGGAGTTAAAGACAGTTGGGATAAAATTTACCAAAAACACCGCTTTGTAAACACGTCGAATGCTCACTTCTGAAAAAAGTGGACTTTTAGTGAATTACGCGAATATTTCTCATGCAATCACTTTTATCGATATCCATCGGTGTTCACTTTATTTTTTCAATTTTTGTAATTTTCTAGCATCGAATTTGAATAAAAACAACGGAAATTATCGTTATGAATAACTCTCAAACGTTTATTACACACTTCACAAAAGTTTTCTTTTTGATAATCAGTATTAATGTTCTTTGTATGGTTTGTGTAAGACACAGTTGATATTTTTTGAAAATTTATAGCAAAACTTTTTAAGACTTCGTTTTAAATTTCAATAGAATTTAAAATGTCTTTCAAGTCTAACAAGTGAACTTCATCAACATTTGTAGTGACGAGTATTTCCGAATTTGATTCACAGTAATTTGTATTAACACTCGTCGTTTTTTGATTGTTTTCCAAAGCAAATGTTCGACCAATTTTCAAACTTTTCTTGTTTTCGTTGAATGTATAAACTGAAATAAGACCATTTTCATGAGACGATACGATTATTGGTGACATCGGAATCCAAGTAGCATTCAGTGAATTGAATTCGCAGTGAAAAACAGCCAAAGGTTTCGAGTCCAGCAATGTGTAAACACGTAATTCGTTATCGAAAGCTGCGCTCAGAAACTTATTTCTCGAATGAGGACTAAAATGAACACTGGTCACGTTCAAACGATGAGGAACGTATGCCAAATTTATTGGACTTTTGAAGAGGTCGGACTGCAACGGATAATCAAATTCTTCGGTGTCAACTTTTGCAGGCATTTGTTTACTAAAAGAACACTGAAAAACTGCTCCTCCCTGACAGCCAATTACAAATACATCTTCGTTTTCAGCACTAACAGATAATGTCGTAACACCAACTTCTGCATTACTTTTTGCTGCACTGCTCTTCACAGACATCGTTCGCGGCAAATCCGAGAGGAGAATCAGGTAAACAGTGGTTGGTTCCATTTCTTTCTTCGATTCATTCACCGTCCAAACAATTATTTTTCCATCCAAAGAACAACTTATTAATGAATACACTTTCTTATTACTTTGTTTCAACCACTTCAGAACCGTAATTGAATCTTTATGCAAATATTCGACTGTTGGTGACACAGCCATTACATAATTGTCATTGTCAGAAAGTCGAGTATTGATTACAGCAATTTTTCCATTCACAGTGCCGATCGCGTATACAGATGGCATCGAAATATGCGCTTCAATTGTACTGATACAGCCATCCGTTTCGACGACAAGAAATGGTTGCGAACTTTTCCCGTAACTTCTGAAAAGACTCCAAATGAATACAAATGATTGATGAGTGCACCAATCGTCGTGAGTGTTCACTTTGTAAGTAACTGCCACAGAAGTTGCACTACAATTGAGTGTTGCGGCTGATACATAATATTTATTTTCCTTTTGCTGATCGTTTAAAAGCTGAATAAGATAAGTACTGTAAAATGAACGCAAGTATTTAACTTCATTTATACATTTATTCCATAATTTTAATGATTTTTCCCAAACAGATGAGAATTGCTGACTTTTTTCAATTTCATCCTTAACTATTGGTAAACATTTTTCGAGGAATTTATTTAACTTCTTCGAGTCATACTTAATTGTTCCGGTGTTTTCGACGACAAATTCAGGTTCGGCTTCAGTTTGTACATAATTGGTCGACGTGTGTGGAAACTGTGTATTGCACTCTTTGAAGTGCACCTCATCGGTTTGAACACTTTGTGAAAGTGTACTCTTTTCATATCTCCAAGTTGATTTTACTCGCACATTTTGCAACGCTGTTCGTTGAAACATTTTGTTTTCGGAATTTCAGTTTTCGTTGCGATGCGTAACCAACAAAACAATGAAATTTTCTATAGCAACCAGTGAACAAACTTTTGAAACAAAAAATGAAATTTCAGGTTTATTAAGATTTACATTTCTTCCTTCATTGCAACAAGTAATTGCAAACGGTTTTTATGAAAGATGTAAATATTTAAGAGATATTTTTGCATAAAATTATTTGTGTAATATCAAGATTCATAATTGCTTTGCAAACGAACGAACGATCTTCAAAAATGTCTTTAATGCCAACGAAGGTTTAGAAGGTTCAGTTTCTGGAATCAGGTGTATAAAAGTAATACTGCTCTTACTTTGCCTACACAAGTTAAATTGATTTGAAACTTCAAAATTGCGTGAATATAAAAATCTAAATAAAAATTAAAACGATACGTTTAGAACAAAGTTGTATACGCTTTTGCGCAGTTTTCATTTTCACTGTGCGCACTTAACAGTTTAAGTTTATTTATAATCAATATTAACTTCGTTATCAACGTAACATTTGAGCGCTGCAATTGCACAACTAAAATCCATGAAACAAAAGTTGGTATTCTGAGAGTTTTCCTCCCTTATATGAATTGTGTATACCACTATTGATAATTGTTAGATTCCATCGCTCACTGAGACTCTCACCCCAAAAACAAAGTGCAGTAAATCTCCACCGAAAGAACTTCGATGCAATCGTGTCTTTTGGTCGCGGTGTGATCAAATTTGCAATTGTTCCAGACTCGGACGTTAACAGTATTCGTAAATTTCCGCGAGGTTTAAAATATATTGTTAAAACAGCTTCGATCTTTTCCAAATAATTAATATGATATTTGCAATTTTGTGAATTTATAATTATTTCCGATCCGCTGTTTGCTGTGCTGTCTATATGCCTAATATAAGAGTTTTATTGACGTTTGAATTGTTTAATTTTGCTTACCTTGTGTTTTGAAAAAACTTTGTCATACAAGTTTTCATTGAAGGCACGCTGGTCCATGATTTTGCCAAGTTAACCATTGACAATGAATCCATTAATCCAAATCCGAACTTATGACTGTACGAAAAACCAGCTGCGTTCGTAATCCAACCACTTTCTGCAGTAAGTGGTTCAACACGTGATGTTCTAACAATTATATGCTGCATATCTCTCCAAGTCAATAATGGACTACAAGATACAACATTTAGGCGATAATAATCATTAAAATGAAACTACTTTGCTTGCAGAACAAGCGCCAAAATAGCAGCCGCGATTGGTGCAGAAGCAGACGTGCCACCTGCAGACTTCGTGCACAAATTTTGTGAAACAAAAGTATTATCAGGCGAAAGCATAAGTTCTGTTGTCACAATGCCTGAACCATTTGCTCCACTGCTGTAAGTCGAAGTTATTATACTCGAGCATTCTTCAACATACCAGGGTTTCAGACCATATTTGTCAGCGCTGCTTACAGTAATCGTATAAATTGAATTGGCGTAACCATCAGCGTTGCAATTGTCTTTATTTTTCCCTCCGTTTCCAGCTGCCCAAACGTATAGAACTCCGAGTCCATTTCTCCCTTTGGTGACTCCATTGAAGAAAGCCTTTTGAGCCAACAATCCTGGACCTCCGAGAGCTTTTCCGTTGTCTGACGGACCCCAAGAAGCACTGTAAATGTGAATATATTGATTGTTGAATGATAATGCTTTCGCTTCTCGCGTGTCTGTCAACAAAGTGTCCAAAAGTGTAATTCCACCTACTTTAGCATCAAACGCAATTCCCACTCCACAGATGTAATTATTCTTCTCCGACGAAACTTCTCCTGCACAATGTGTACCGTGTCTGAACGGAACGCGGTGAGGCAAAGCGTGATTCATGTTACCATGCAAAAGGTCACTGCTAGCCTTTTTATCATAACTTCGTTTAATATCAGGATGATCTGCTTGTATTCCATCATCCAAAATTGTCACAACAATTCCTTTTCCAGTATATCCTTGTTTCCACACGTCAATTACATTCATATGATAACCATTCGCACTTTCACCAGTTATATACCACTGATCCAAAAATAATGGATCATTGAACATTTTGTTTTTCTGTTTTGATTTCCGTCGCCTTTCGATGTGTTCTTTAAACTTTTCATGTCTTGTGTCTTTGATAAAACGTACGTCATTGAAGTTTACTTTCTGTTGATGAAACCAAAACACGCGCTTGTCTTTACTCAGCAATTGTTCCACAAACGGATTCTTGTGTCGCGAAAAACTTTTCACGTTTGGGTGCAGTAGTTCATAGTGACCATATAATCCAGAAATTGCACCTAAATTTATGAATCCATAATCAATTGTTAAAGCGTTTATTGTTCCATTTACATAAACAGCAAATGTGTTCGTAAATATTTCACACTGATAATCAACTGAAGAACAGCCTCTATTCAAGTAATATTTGTACCTCTTAATTCCTGTTGCAAAGACTTTACAAGAAATCGATTTAATAAATACTGTAATTATTAAAATTATTGGTAATATTAAGCAGTTTCGCTCAACGATTATATTTAACATTTGAAATCACGAGACTTTTCACAAACAATTGTTTGGCACCTTATTTCAACTGTTCTTGATTTGACGCATTCGAATGTGTCACATGTGTAACTCAACTCGTTTTGCGTCCTACGTTCACTGTTATTTTGATTTTTGACGACTAGAGGACAGCACATTACATACTCTTGAGTCAACTTTCGAATAAAATTCGAAATTCCAAATCTTAAATTCTTTCTTAAACGATCTTAAAAAACTTTCAACGGATAAAGCTATGGAGTTGAAGAATTTAAAAAGTCTTTTATCGTCAACCGATGAAAGAGACCAGACAGCAGCTTTTTCATGGTTAAGCAGTCATATTGGAATATTATGTTTTCGCAGTGATGATGAAATTCGATCTCTGTTCCATATTCTTTTGAATCACGTTTCTATCGTGCAATCAAATTTAAATGCAGATTTCAATGATATTTTCCAGAAATTACTTTCATTATTGATGTTGAACAACGACTTATTATACCGTCATTTGGTTGGTAATGCGTGGCTTCGAATAGTGGTTGAATCACGGCTTCACTTTGCCAGTTACAATTTCGATTTAATCGATATTAATTTCATTGAGTTTCTTACAATTCTGTTTAAGCAGGTCGAGACGAATATATTTTTAATTGCAGCTTTCAACAAAATTGTTGATATGGTCATAGAGTGGTTTAACAGTTCAACAGAGCAAAAAGACTCAATCAAATTCATGAAAATGGTGGAGTTCTCTATTGCTATTATAGACGGACCCTACAATCATATTTTGGAGAGATCAAAAATCAACGAACTTGTTGACTGCTCATATGACATGATGCTTAGTTTGGATAAACCAGATCTTGACATGGAGAACGATGTATCGATGAGATGTGTCATTGAACGATGCCGTGTCGTAGTATGCAGAAAACAACAAGAGAAGAAAAGTCAAAGTCAGAGTCAGAGTGACAGTCAAAGCCAAAGTCAACGTAGTCAGAGTCAGTCGAAAAAAGCAAAGAAGTAAATAACTTTTTGTAGTTTTTTGTATTGTTTCATAGTTTTACAAACAATCCTTTGTTCAACTTTTAGTTCTAATAAACTTTCTGAAAAGTCGCAAAATTTTGACAAAGATTTTCGTTTCACGCCATGAGTGTCCCGAGTGCACTGTCACTCAACTAACTAATCGAACAAACCCAAATACAAATTCTGATAAATACGCAATGTTCGTGTCCGCAACTATGCCCCTCTGTTTCCACTTTTATTACTCTTTGAAAGTTCACTCCTTTGCTTTTAAGCAAACACTTCTCTCGGTTCCTTCTGTATACGTATGTGCGAACAGTACTGATCACTGATGAAGCTTAGCCGTTGCTGAGCGAACGTCTGTAAATCGTTTTTTCGTACATGTCCGAGTACATTGTTTCTCGCTTTATTCAAATTCTTAAGCGTCGTTGACATTGAAAACAAGTGATGTAATTGTTGAGAGGCCCCTGCTAAGCAATCGACGCTTTTGTGCCGTTGTTACCAGTCGCTGCGTGTCGGCACTGATTTTGCAAGTTTCTGTATTGTTCTCAAGTTTTATGTGGCTTTTGTGTTGAAATCACAAAGTAGTGTGTCTGTTAAAAACAAAGAATGTCGGCCACGGAACAGATGCGAGCGATGTTGGATCAGTTGATGGGCACTGCGCGAGACGGAGGTTTGCGACTCATTTCTAATTAATCGATGCTTATTGAATTCAATGAACAGCGGAAGGCAAACGCAATCGATACCATTTTTCGGATCCAAGAGTGTGCAAGAGCTTTCTATTGGCTTGTTGTCCGCATGATATTCTCGCCTCAACTGTAAGCAGTTACCTTTATTTTGTTCATAAGTAACCTGTGGTTTTTGTAGCGAATGGATATCGGTGAATGTGCTAAAGTTCACGAATTAGCACTTCGCGCCGATTTCGAAAATGCATCTTCTCATAAAGACTACGGCTATGAATTGGATGTAAGTATTGCTTTCTGTTTGGTGATCACACAACAAATACATATCGGTTTGTTGGCGACGAGTTGCGGGGTAAGAGCACTTGAATACAATAAACCGTTTGAGAACCAAATTTGAAAGATTACATTTTTTGAAACTGTTTGTACAACGTTGGTCTCCTTTCGGTTTAACTTTCAGTTAACAATTGTTGTTTAAAATGCTGAAACATAAAAGGGCCTCCAGTTGATTGACCCCAGAATTTGTATTCCATTGCTTTTGTTGTGAGTAGTTAAACATCTATTAAACTGAAAATGAGCGAACTTTTTATTAGCGGTTTTTAGACATTTGATTCCTTTCTGGTTTAGAGTGTTAAATGTGAAAATTGTAAATCGAGTGTTTAAGGTAATGTATAACACAAGGGTTGGAGGAGATTTGGTAAAGTATTATTCTATTTGATTCATAGTTGATGCTTTTTGTTTTTTATTACAATTTTCAAATACAAGATCGTAGGTTTGATCCTTAAATCTTCACTTTTCTTGCATTTGCTTTCTTTACTATTTACTCGCCAAAGTCAGCCGTAAGTCTGCAGTAAATGGTTACATATTATATACAACGTGTATGTGTGCGTTTCTTTTATTTGTAAAATGCATGCAATTTTTGGATAAACACTTTTTGCTATTTGCTCTGATTGAACTCTTTGCAATAGGCATTTGAGCACTTGCAGTCATTTGTTGCTGAGGCTGATCGAAAAACAGAATTAGCCAAAAAACGATTGGCCGAAACTCAAGAAGAACTAA
>NCKV01001163.1:0-11415 GCA_003675905.2 Leptotrombidium deliense
ACCCTGATGAAGCATAGCAGTTGTTATGCGAAACGTCAGTCAATTAAAAATTAACCGTTTCACCGACCATTTCGTCAGTTTGTTAAAATCCAAGATTCAACTCCGTTCACCCTCTAATGTAAATGATAGCGAAGTCCCTCAAAGGAAACGCTAAACATTGGAAATCAAAGAAAGCGCTCAGAGTTTGGCAGTGCGCAAATTGTTTCGTTAAAAGTATTTTATTCTAAGCCTGTTTATAGCGCATACTTTTAAGAACAATTTTTAGTGAACTGATTAGTACTGAATTTTTCGATATTGAGTTTGTAATTAAATGTTTTTGGAAAAGCAGTGGTGCCAGCGAGTTTCGAATGCTTCAGAAAGGTTTGTGAATATGTATGAGATACCGATCGTCTAACGATAATGTAGTCCCTTGTCTGGTGTTGTGATTGCAGGGGATGACGAACGAAGGTGTGATCTGCAGCAACCTAAGACATGGTCACAAACGGTTCCACAGGAGATGCCGTGGGCTCAGCCTTTACAACCAAATTTTGAAAACCAAGTTGTGCGCTTCACAGCAAATGATTTTATTCCTGATTCACATCAGGATCCTTGTACCTCTCAAAAGGCTACACACTGGGAGCTTTTTAATACATTTGGTACATGCAATTGGAACCACAACCAACATTTGAAACGTCGAAATAGTTCGGATGACGAATTAGATGATGGATTTACTGGAGAACCTCCAACGAAACAATACATCAGCGAGGAACGAGTTGCAGCAGAATTTAACGCATTGTCTATTAGCACCCATAATGTATTGCATAATGAATCTGTTGATTTTGCAGAACTTTCTGATGAAGAAAGCGAAGATAAATCGGAATTTTTTATAAGTGAAGAGATTCAACAAACATTTTCAAGCGATGATGCAGTACAAAGAATTTGCAGAGAAGAGTTAGAGAAGAGATCCAAAGCAGTGGTGTTGTGGAGACCCTTATCAGAAGTATTGAATCAGTTTACTCCACATGAAATTGACTCACAAAAGTTTCAAAAGAATGAAGAGAATGAAGAAAATGAAGAAATAGCCGATTGTGCGATGGATTTATAAATACTTAATACATTACTAAATATACTTTATACGTACGTAACATTTGTTAAAAAAAGCATGTAATCGTAAATCACTGAAAAAGTTGCTTTTTAAATATTGAACGGTTCACTGATTGAGTCTAAGAACGTGTTTCCATTGATAAGAGCAGTTGTAGCAACCACAAACTCGACATTCACTGCAACAAATTATTGTTAATGAAAACTTGTCATTCTTAATGCAAAACTTACTCTCTTCCTGTTGAGAAAGAAACCTTAAAGCAGATATCTCTGCATATGTGCAACCTCCAAGAAAAAACACAAGAACTACTTTTGGATCATCAACAACACCGGATTGCGTTGATGAACCAGAATTTCGTCTTTTTCGTAATCCAACGGGAATGTGTTGTGTTTCGTCAACAGTTGGTTCTGGTAACAATTTTAAAGCGTCCGCAATTGCTCTCCAACCTGGTTGGACTAAAAATTGTGCTAATCGAACTGACAACGGAGCGTACCCACTGTGTACGTAAAAAATGTCTGTGGGATTTTTTTCATCTATTTTTTCAGCAGTAAGTCGTAATGTTTTCCTCAGAATGTTAAATGGTTTGTTTGTATACATAGAGCTTGAAGAGTACTTTAAGAGACCTGCTTTCTCCAAGTTTGACAACGTTAAAGCATGTTGATAACCGTATGTTTGAATTACTTCTCGTTTGTAATAATCCAAAGTTTTTTGTTTTAAACCGTTACACGTCAAAGACTGTATGCAAATAAGACGCAGCACTTTATTCAGTGGTTCTTCTCTTGAAATACAATCTTCTATATAATTATGTACTTTATCGGTAGTGACAGTGAGAAACTCGCGTTCAACAAGGAGTGTGTCTCGAAATTCTTCGCTATCGGTTACTTGCTTAATAAGTTCCATCATTGAAATATGAGTAGCAAGCGATTTCCTCATCGACATTATTCGCGGTATTTTCTCGACAAACAACTTAAGCTCTCCAACACTTTTTGCTTGCTGATGTTCGTGTTGTTGGGCACTTAACTGTTTCGTTGTTGTGTGTAATATGGAGCCAATAGCATTGAAATTCTTATCTCTTATTTCAACAAATAATTCTTCACTAGAGTTCAAAGTAAATTGTACTGTTTCCGTTGGATCGTTTCGTGATTCATTAGTTTGCGTGAATTTTTCAGCAGGAACTTTGATGTGAGTGTTACAGATGCCATAAATTTCGTCAAGCAGCCCTTCATACGTGTGTTGTGACAGAAGAGGAGACAGAACGTCAACATTTCTGTCAATTAAAAGTATACAATCAATCTGTGGAACTATTTGGTACTCTTTTCCTCCCAATTCTCTTCGCATCCTTCCAATCAAATCCATTACTTGTTGAGCATACTTTCCTTGACCGTAAACATTTGGAATCACACCATAAAGTGACTGTAATGTCATTATCGCTCTCGAAGCGTGATACAAACTACTATAATCTCCATCTATCACACAATCTCTGAAAGAAGACTTAATTTCCATTGACATAACGTCAGAGTCGACAGGAAACAAATCGATTGCATATTCATTAATTGTAGTTATATTGGCACGAACTCCCAGCTCCTCTAATTTGCGCTCACACAGTAAACTAATTCGAGGCATAAACAAAATGTGAAATTTAACTGATTTACGTTCCCGAATATTCTCTGCGATTATTTTCATTAGTGAAACATTTGGACGGACAATAAATACAACATTTTCGCCTTTAATCATCGGAAGTTTCCCACTGCGCAAAGGTATCATTTGAATGCATCCGTTTTGCAATAAGAAAGGATAGTCTGCTAGAAGACCAAATGGTCCCATTAATGAGTTGTCCCAAACTATTGTCTGCAAAGTATTCAAATAACTAGTAATTGACAAACTGACCGGTTGCATACTTTGGAACCGTCATATTTGGAGAAACAGGCGATCAATTCTCTCTGTGAAGCTTCTTTCAACAAACCGACATTTATACGACCCGAAGACAAGTGAGATGACATTTTAAGTTAACAGTTTACAATTAACTTGACGCCTTTCGAAACAGCTGTGTGTCTGTTTGTACTGCGTTTGCACCAACAAACGTCACATTAATACGTAACTGACATTCTCCAATGAACTGAATCCTCGTCGCATTTTCAGATGTGTGAACGGTGATTCGAAGTTTATAAAATTTGCAGACCGAAGTTATCATTCAATTTCGCCTGTGTTTCATCAGGAAAATTTTATTGTAACCGTTTCTTCCAGAAATGTTCGCGTTGAACTTGCTTCCATCTCAACTTTTCATTTTCTTCGTCTGCGTTTGCAGTGGTTTGGCTCTGAAAGGATCTGTGTCGTTGGACTCTTTCACGTTTGATAAGGTTTTAAATTTTAGGTTAATGACAACAAATGAGAGACACCAATTTAGTGTTGTACGTCGAAATTTTTGCAAAAAAGGAAAAATTGTTGAGGGGGATAATGCGATTGTATTGTTTTTCAACAACTGTCTCGTGGTTTGCAAAAATTTACTGGTGTCTCTTTTTGTATTGATTACTTCCTGTTTTCCTATACATTGTCCCACATTTTAATGTACAAATTTTGTATTTCACAGGTGGTCAATCGGTTTGTGGCAACTTTAGTTAAATTTGATATTCAATATCCTTACGGAGAGAAACATGACGAATACGGAGTGGTTGCTGAGAGCCTCAAAAACACGAAAGATGTTCTTGTCGCCGAAGTAGGTGTTCAGGACTATGGTGACCATGATAATCAAGATCTCGCCGATCGTTTTGGTATAAAGAAGGATGACTTTCCTGTCGTGAAATTGTTCCTGCAGAATAATCTTCAGTCGCCGCTCACATTCCCTACAAGTGAAGAATTCAAGGCGGATAAAATCAAGCAATTCGTCAAGTATGTTAACTGCTTAATATGTTATCTGCTTAGCTGTAACGTAATTCTTAACAGAAAAAGCACAGGAATTCGTATTTTGTTAGATAAGTGTTTGCAAGACTTCGATGAAATGGCTGAAACATTTATGGCTCCAAAAGCGACCAAAGAAATCAAACAAAAGGTACTAAGTGAAGCTGAGAAAAAAGCAGAAGGTTTGTCAGATGAAGAGAAGAAGTCTGCAGACGTGTACGTTAAACTGATGCAGAAAGTGGTGGAAAGAGGAGACAAATTTGTCGCGAGTGAACATGAACGTGTCAAGAACATAATCGCTGGAAAGGTGTCTGAGACGAAAAAGAAAGAAATGCAAGCCAGACTTAACATTCTCCAGAGTTTCATTCCAAGTGATAATCCAACGATGACAAAGAGTGAACTTTGAGTTTTCGTATGTTTGGGCTTCGTTCTTCACTAAACTTTTTTGGACTGTCACTAGTCACTTATTTTTATTTAATTCTTAGAAATTAAAATATTTGTACCTTTCTTTGATACATTTAGTAAAAGTCTTTACGAATAATTGTGGGAACATCATTTGCCGTTTAAATTATCTTGAGTGTCATTATCAGAATTAGTTTCACTTTCTTCGGAATCTTCTCCGTTTTCACACAGTCTAACATTAGTTAGTTTCGTGGATAAATCCGCACAATTCGCTTCATATTCACTCGCCATTTGTTTTGCATTTTCGAATTCCTCCTGGAATTTCAGCGCATCTGTAGTGAATAAAACGTAACACAAAAGAAGCAGTCAACGAAACTCACGTTCGACTTTAGCGAATCGAATACATAAAAGCTCGGAACGTGGCGTTTCATCAGCGAAGTCAGCCAAAGTACTCCAAATCCACGCTTTCTCATTATTTGCGTGTTTATTCAACTCCATGTTAGCCTTTACTGAAAACAAAACTTTCGTTAAAAGTTAAAACCGAAATGTTCTTACTATAATGATTTGCACAAATCTTTAGAGTTTTATCTCGTCTCATTAACAAACGAACAACACCAGAATCTTTATGTTTCAAAATTTTTACTTCCCCAGTTCCTCGTTCCTTCCACTCGCCTTGTTCTTCACTGGTTTCGTAACGGTAAAGTCGCGCTCGTCTATAAACAACATTTTGTAAACGTAATGAAAGCATGTGTTAAATTTGTACAGTTTTAGTAATTCTTCTTCGTCCTCTTCAAGTGTTTTCAATTCAATGAGCGGTAAATCAACAATTGGTTTGAAATCTACTTCAGGACTGTATTCCGGTTCAGAATCGTTCTGCTTTTCTCCACTTTCCAAATGTACATTTTCCTAAGCAATAAATATTCGTACAAAATTTCACTTTCACTTTACATTACCTTCTCATTCGGTTCACACATTTTTTGGTCGATACGAGATCAAATGAAATTGTTCGATTTCAACTGGAAACAAAGTGAATGAATCGAAACACGCACAAAACGCGAAAACAAACGGAACGTGCTCCGAACGAGGACTTTGTAGAAATTGCATTTATTTTCGCGCGCCTTTTGTTGTATTCAATGATAGTTTTTCTCATTTTTCGAATTCATTCCGTATTTGTTTGTTACATTCTTGACGTAAATTTGAAACGTCGTCGATCGAATTAGCAATGGAGTCGAGTAATAAACAAAAGCAAACGAAAATCGATGGATTTTTCAAGAGAATCAGGAAGGAAGAGACACATACCGTCGAAAACAACAGTGCTTTGCAGGAAGATAAGCTTTCTTTCGACGACGATATTATTATTGAAAAGCACATTACGAAAAAGCGAAGATCAGAAGTTCGCCATATTTCGAAACCTACTAACAAATTATTGAAAGCGTCTAAGAGCAACGTTTCTCAGAAAAAAGAGAAGGAGAAGTTCTTGCTTCCGATTAATGCAGTGTTAAAGGTAAACAGGAGCTCAACACAAAATGAATGCAAAGTTCCCAACAGCGATTATTGTTTGTTCACAAGTATAAAACAACGAAAAGCAAAAAGTGTAGACGAAAACCCACCTGCCACTTGCAGTGTTAACAATGAAATTCTAGAATACAACTGTGAAAGTGAGATCTTAATAGAGTCTTTCAGTGAGTCTTCAGGGAATTTCGCCATCGACTCCAATAAACAGAACTCATCACTTGAAAAGGAAAATGGTGCGAAAGATGATAAACATTCATTATGTTTAGAAAACACAGTTGTCGAATCAAACTGCGCAGTAATCAAAGATAAAGAAGATGAACTAATCGAGTCGGTTGATTTTCGCTTCGATGGGAAAACGTTCAACAATTTTATCGTGTTATCAGTCGACAGAGACAAAAGAGATTTAATTTTGCAGCTTCAACATAATAAGATTACGTTAAAATGTATTTTGCGTGGTTTTTGGTCTATGACAAACATAAAAGTTGGTGATTCAGTGACTGTTTTGTCCAACGTTTTTGCTGATAATATTGTTTTTGTTGATGAGAATAATGGTGTAATAATCGTGAATCCGGAGATATTGATCAGCAGCACATCACTGTCTTCATCAGTATTTTGTATGCGGAAGACATGGCTCAACGAAAAATTTGTGAAGTCTTGCTCAACAAACAAAGAAATGTTTATTGGTTGTATTGTCCACGAATTGTTTCAGAATGCTTGTATGATGCGGATAAAAACGGAACAAGAGCTGGTGAAAGTATTGGATTCCATCATCAGACAATCTTATGTTTTGGATGGATGTTACGCGAATAAAATGTCAACAGAGCAATTCATGTCACATTTGAATGTTTACATTCCGAGTATTGTGGAGTGGATGCAAAAATATGTTGACGCTGATCCATCTTTATTAACTTCTAGAGACGAGAAGTTTAGAGTGGTAAAATTTCACGACATTGAGGACAATATTTGGTGTACGGATTTGGGTTTAAAAGGAAAAGTCGATGTTAATCTTCAGGTTGAAATACACGAAAATAAGAAAGTTATACGTAAAAGTATTCCATTAGAATTGAAAACCGGAAAAGCTTCATTTTCTTTTGAACATGAAGGACAAGTGTTGTTGTATTCAATGATGATGAACGAAATAACAGACTCGTCTTGCGACACTGGATTACTGCTTTATCTGAAAGAAAAACCGCAAATGAAATTTTTGAAGGTAAAAGAAAATGTTCGAAGCTCTTTATTGCAACGTCGAAATGAACTCGTTCAGTATTTAAACGATCAGGAAGTCGGTCCTCCTCCTCTTAATAACCAACGGCTTTGTTACAGTTGTGATTCCTTGTTTCCATGTAGTATGATGTTCAAATCGTTTGGAGAAATGAAATTGACAGACTCTGACGTAATGCGCTTTGAGTTAGTGCCCAAAATTCTAGATCATCTCAGTGACAATCACATCAACTTTTTTCAAAAGTGGGTGAAATTGACGCACATGGAAATGTCAGTGAGAGATACGGATAGAAAAAGTTTGAAAAGCTTTTGGAAAGAGAATGCTGTTGAGAGGGAACAAAAAGGATTCGCTTTCGCTAATGTTATTATTGCAAACAATGTTGATTTGGAGTACACGTTGAAACGAATAAATACTGACTGTCGTCCATTTAATGTTAAAAACACCTGTATTAGAGTTGGTGATAGAGTTGCATTGAGCGAAGACAAAGGTATCTCAATGAAGTCTCGCATTGCTTTTGTAATCGGATTTATAAGCAAGGTCGAAGAAGCAAATATTTATCTCACATTAGAAAAAACTCTGAACAACTCATTTGAAGAAACAACTTTGCGCGTTGATTTACTTGCAAGCGATAAAATATTTTCGCAATATCTGGCAAATCTCTTGCAATTAATGGCACCTGAAAAAAGAGAAAGCAATCTCCGGAATTACATAATTGACGGTGTTAAAGCGAAACGTGATGTTGATATCAACAAAAGAATACTGCCTCTTTGTCAACCGATTATTTCGTCTTTGAACATATCTCAACAAAAAGCTGTTCTTAAATCCGTTCAAGCTGAAGATTTCACGTTGATTTGCGGTACTCCTGGATCAGGAAAAACAACTACAATCGTATCTATTATGCGAGTATTAACTGCAATGAAAAAGCGTATTCTGGTCACAAGTTATACACATTCCGCTTTGGATAACATTCTTTTGAAGTTCAAAAAATTTGATATTAACTTTTTAAGACTTGGATTTTATTCGCGAATACATCCGGAATTAAGAAAGTATTCACTAGAAAGTCAATTAGGAAGTTTATCGTCTGTTGAAGAAACAAAACAGTTTTATTCAAACATTTCTGTGGTTGCATCGACTTGTTTAAGCTTAAACCATCCAATATTCGAATTAACAAAATTTGATTATTGCATAATGGATGAAACGTCACAAGTCAATTTACTGGCCTCACTACGCCCACTGTTTATTACAAAAAGATTCATTCTTGTTGGCGATTCAAAACAATTACCACCTGTAGTAAAGAATCATGAAGCAAGACGCCAAGGTTTTGACCAGAGCATTTTCTCATTGCTTTGTGACGAAAATACTGTGAATCTGACAATTCAGTACCGAATGAATCAGGAAATAATGAGAGTAGCAAGTGAATTAATGTACGACGGTTTATTGGAATGTGGATCACGGGAAATTGCTACTTCTACTCTTATTAAGCGTTCAACATGTCAGTTTGAAAAACTTTGGCTAGAAGAAATTTTGGATAACAGTCTAACAAAGTCTGTTATTTTCCTTAACACCGATGAAGTTCCAGCTATAGAAGAACAAGATCGAAACAATCTCATTTGTAATCGAATTGAAGCAAAAATAGTGATGCTAATAGTAAATAATTTACTGAAAAATTTCGACATAAAATGTTCAGATATTGGAGTAATCACCCCATATGCTAAACAAGTGGAAATATTACGGGAGATGTGCAACGAGCGAACCCAAATTGAAATCAACACTGTTGATCAGTATCAAGGACGTGACAAAGATGCTGTTTTGATTTCAACTGTTGTTAGTTCAACAGAACAGACTACGAAAGAATTATTAAAAGATAAGCGAAGATTAAATGTTGCCATCACTAGAGCCAGGAAAAAGTTGATAATCGTTGGGAGCCAAAAAACCTTATCTCTTTATAAGCCATTCATTCATTTGTTTTCTCTATTGAAGCAGCATCAAATTTATTGTTTGCCAGTTGATGCACACCTTTAAGGTCAAGGCTATTCCTTAGGCCATACAACTTAACAATGAATGTAAATAATTAGTGAGCTGCGAGGCTCATGAATCTGCGTCGGACCAAACAACATCTGTTTCACTTTCATCCACATCATTATCTGATTCTTGTACTTCGTCGATGTCGAGGGACTCCGCATTTACTCCACGCGTCGTTTGTTGCTCAAGCCTTTGAGAAGCTTCAGTGGAACTTCGATAATTTACTTCTAATCTGAATAATTTGTCAATATTTTTGTAAATTTACTCGACTAATACTTAGAGGCAATGTTGTGGTGGTGGAGTGCTTTTTCATGTTCATTCTTATCCGTATAACAATCACCAAGCATGCGATGTAGTTTATTGCTGCTTTCAAATTCTAGTGCTTTGTTTAAACTGTGCCAAAAGAAAGAATAAATATTGCAAATTGAAAGGAAAACAAACATTTCGATTGCTTTGTCAGTATTCTTTTCTTCGATACAAATATTAGCCAACAGATAAACTGCAGGTAAATAGCTGGAATCCAAACGTACTGCTTTTTCCAAAGACACTTTTGCATTCTTCTTGTTTGATTGTTTTTCAGGTTCAGCTAATAAAACAGATGCCAACAACTGTTAGAAAAGAAAAGTTCACAAGATAACAAATGTTGGTTAAATTATACCGTTAACGTTCTTGGAGTCTGTCCAATATGCCTAAAAGCTTGATTGGCAATTGAAACTGCTTGAGTTTTACGATTGTCCGCCAAATATGCTTCCGCTAAACATTTTAGAGCTTCGAAACTGTATGGAGAGTTGTGCAGGGCATCTGAAAAATATCCTACAGCTTCTGAATGATTTCTGCCTTCCATCAAAATCGATCCTTTCAACAGAAGCGATTCGGTAGAGTTGCCGCTCAAAACACAAGCTTTTTGAGAAAAGTAGATAGCAGATTTGGCTTCCTTTTTGTTGGCTAAAAACGAGTAATATGCCAAAACTATCCATGGTTCTGGTGATTTTTCTCCAGTTTCACAAATAGGAAGAAATTTGTTCGCTAATACTTCTAGTTCTTTCAGTTGATTTTCTTTAGCAAGACAAGAGCCATATATGTCCAATCCATTATACGAATAGTGTTCATTCGAGTACACTTTCTTAAACACTGATATTGCTTTTTTGTACTCTCCGCTGTAATAGAGAGCTTGTCCGAGACAACTCATTATTTCTGGATTCTCCTTAAAAGACGGCTTATCTAATAATTCTTGAAACAAAGTCACAGACTGTGAAACTTCACTAGAATAAAGTAATGATTTCGCACGAATCCAAATTGGCAACCAATCGATTGATGAAGCAACCGATGATCCCATCACAATATTGATTATTTCATTTGTTTTCATACCCAATTTTATGAGATTTGTAATAATTCTGAGTGAAAGTGGATTTTCCTTTAAAACTTCTCTGAAACAACTTATTGCATTATTATCTGATTTATTTCTCATGTATAAATCTCCAAGTGCAATGTTTATTTTCGCTGTACGTTGCTTCACAGGTATACTCTCCAATGCAATCAATGACTTAGTCAAGTCTTGTTGATTTATCGCACACATATATAACTGATATTTAAGCTCCACTTCGTTTCCTACTTCTGACAAACACGTCTGACTCTTCTTTCTGTTCTTGTATAAACTTTTTCTTACATCCAAAGCTTTGCGATAAATATTCTGAAATAAGAATACAAGTACAACAGTCTGATGTTACAAAATAACATAAAACTAAACTATTGCATACCTCTGCTTTGAAATAATGTTTCTCATAAAACAATGAATCAGCGAAGAACACATAAACTTGAAATTGTTGTAGTGATGACAAATCTTTCCATGGTATTGCGTGCGGCATCAACACATTCATCTGAAATCATACTTCAATTTCAATAAAGTTATACAATTATTTTACGAACCAAATCGATGAGTTCGGCGTACAACGATCGTTCGTAAAGTTGTTTGAGAATTTCAAAAGAAGCCATTTTCAGTAATTCAGTATACACAGTGCGAGAAAATATAAATCAGAGTAATACACAACAATAACACAAGAATCAACAACAGTTTCCCACTCGAAAATCGGGAGCGCAGTGTAATTACAATAGATGGAAAAACAGTAGCAATGTTTCAATTTTTTGCAGACAACTTGAATAGGTGAGCAACAATGTACTCGGACATGAACGATGAAACAATTGATAGACGTTTCGCTCAACAACTGCTGAGCTTCATCAGTAGCACAACTGATCATTGATCACCCTGTCACGACTTTCT
>NCKV01001164.1:0-11411 GCA_003675905.2 Leptotrombidium deliense
ATCTTTTTTATAACTGAGATTAATCTTTTTATATAATTCACTGTACAGCAAACTGTCTGTTTGAACACAAGGACTTTTATTCTATTCATATGATTTAAGCACCGACGTTTATAAATGCAAACATTGTTTGCCGTCACTGTTTACGTTGAACGTTGTATTTACGAAGAAATCAAGCATAAACATTCACTTTTTCACGAAATAAAAAGTTGTCATCAAACAGCTTTCACTCATTGAGGAAAAAATGTGTTGAAAGCAATTATTCAACATCGTTAACATCGACAAGTATTTTATAATGAGATTTATTTTAAATAAAATTCAACTAAAGTGCAATGAATGTGACTGTTGAATGAATAGTGAAAATTTTACTATAATCGATGCTATTGATTGCTTTTCAACACAACTTTTTGTGTCCAATGCTGTACTACATTCAATGAAGTAAGTGAAAAGAAAAGAAAATATTGATTCATAGCGATTTACTCACAATAAGTACAAATTGAGATTCTTATCCTGCTTGATGCTGCATTGTCGTTATTTGAACTTGAATATTTATTTGAATCACTAGTATAATAAATTTAATGAATCAAACAGACCATTAAAAATTCACATTGCTAAAACACATTTGGTTTTAAGTATTTGAACATTTGACATGCACCTGAATGAATTTTATTGTACCCACGAAAGTAATTAAATGTGTTTCCATTAACCTTCGAAAAATGCAGTTGATCATTTAATTTAATTGTTTTGTTCACAAAAACAGTCATTTCGATGTGACTGTCAGATTAACATTTTAAAAGCATTTCTCGTATTATTTAGCACAAGCGACAAAGCTTACAAGTTAGTTGTCGTAAGTTCAATGTTTCTCTTATTTTTGATATGTTTCATGAGCTGGGCTATGACATTTCGGTCAAAATTTTGGGCGAATTTTATTCATTTTCAAAGAGGTAAAAATCTGAGAAGACATTCACGTATTTCGTTTTTGAATGTAATGACAATATGTGCTTCAATGTTTTCTTCACTTCAAGACGATCGGTTTTCTCTCAAAAATTATTTAAATACCGAGACAGACATTTGAAAACCTCGACTGACACCAACTGAGCTAATTTATGATTAAGTTGGGTTGTTTTGGCAATAGCAGCCTATTGATGAGTAAAACACTGCTTCAAAACCTTTTTTGATTCATATTTGTGCAATACTTTCAATGCTCTGATTAAACGTGTTTTCATTACTGAAGTAATTTAAAATGATAATTAGTAGTAAAATTGTCAATTTATAATTTCAAAATTTTTACTATTCACATTTCATACATCGCAAAGCAGTAATTTTAAATGACTGCAATTAATGTAATGTATTTGAATAATTTTGTCATCTATTTTGATTTCGCGAATCCGATTCTTTGTTTTCCCCAATCAAAAACAGTGTAATATTTTCCGATGAAAACATCGCCCAAAATCCACATAGGTTTCATTGTGGCTGGAAATTGAATGCCCATGAAACCAGAGATGCACTGACCTTGTACTTGCAAAACATATTCGCTGGCAGTTAAATTAAATTGACGACCACCGATAATAAACGAAACTGTCGGCATTGTTGGTATCTTAGAACAGTCGACTAAATACTCTCCCATTATGAACGGTTTCGCACCAATTTTAGCATTCAATACATCAGCTTGTTCCTTCGGCAAAGCGATCAAAGAAGTTCCAGTGTCAGCGACAACATTACATCCATTTGCACAAAGGTCACCTTTTTGTCCATTTATCGCAAATGCATCCATTTTAAACAACCAATAAGTTGCGTTTACCAAGTTAACGTAAGTTAGGCTTCCTTCGTAATGATTCGGATCAGAACCTCCAAATATGATTTCGCCCCCAACTTTTCCACCGGTGTCTCTGTTCAAGTAAAATGAGAAAACGGGTTCTGGTACAAGCTTCTGTGCAACCATATTGTCAAAAAGAGGTGTCACTCCACCGACTGCGAGTGATTTGAATGCTAAACCAACGATTCCGTCGAATTTGGCCATAACGAATGCGATTCCAGGTTCTTTAGTCGCTTCTCCAAATGTTTGTGCTTTTACTTCAGCAGAAGCGATGTGAATATTGTCAGTAGAGAAAAATCCTGACGCTGATCCTGAGCCGTATCTGATTGACCATTTCGTTCCATTCGCTTTATAAGTGTGAGATTTTGTACTGTCATATTTATTGTGTAATAAGCAAGCGATGCTTGTCCAACTACATTTCTTCGACGGAATCCAAAAGTTCGAGGAACCAGTGTCGAAGAGTACTTTGAACATTTGCGGCGGATTACCGATTGAAATCTCTCCGTAATACTGTGCATCCATATAATTCACTAATGATTCCGGAATCGGACCATTTTCAATTATTGAATAATCAATATTCGATTCCTTGAAGAATCTTCGCACAGATTTAAACTTGTGAAGTTGAAATCGAATAACATCGCTGTTCACCGACACGACAAATAAAAGTAACAAAATAGAGTAGAACTTCATATTCCCTTATTTCAAAAAGCAATTTAAACTCAAAAACGGAATGGTTGAGTTTTGTTTGTTTGATTTCAATTTATACCCTTTTGTGCAACGAATCCTAACTTTTTTCACTAATCTTAACTGTTTTGAACAAAGCAAAATCAAAATGAATCATTATTTAATTGAAAAGTTACATAAACGAAAATAACAATTTCCTAGAGTTATGTATTGTCTTTGCTATCAATTCTCATTGTTTTGTCAAAACTGATCATTCGATGTAATGCATAGTAACAAAGGTTACGAGAACTTTTCCATTGGTTGTACTTTTGTGTGAAAGCATTGATACCAAAACATACAACTGTATAAAGTTTTAAGTTGAAAAGTATTGTATAAATCTTCTTTCATAGGTGTCAACAGTTGTACACTTTACGTCTTATTTTTACATAAAATATTCACATTTCACTCGCATTTGCTTATTAATATTAATAGAGTTTCGGTTATTGTTTAGACAGTAAGCTCTTTATATTCAACTTTCATTCCGCATGAATTGTGAAAATTATTATTTATTCATTCATTCGCAGTAACGAATTTACATTGTCTCAAGTATTAATATTTCGTGTGCTTTCAGTAAAAGTATTAAATTACACACATTCAAGTGTTTCACTATGTTCTTTTAGTATTTTGATGCGTGTTCTGTTCGTTGACTGAATGTTGTTCGTTCACTTGTCAAAAGTTTGTGAAAAAAAGTGTGCGTTCAATTATTGTTGCCAAAATCGCTTAAAGGTACATACGAAGTATACAAGCGAGTTGCATTTTCTTGCTGCACTGATTGTAAATTAGAACCACAGACCTTTTTGTTTGAGGAGAAAAGATGTGTGATTAGTGTATATAAACGATGCGATAGAAAAAAAGAAAGTTACCATTGCCGTTGGGTCCGAATGGACTTGATTCGTAACTAAGCTTAGCCACGAAACACATAACCATGTACGCGCGATACATTACTCGCCAATCATATGGATCCAACTTTTTATCTTTCGGAATCGATTGCTTCACAGTGTTGCTTATGTATCCTTGCAGTGGATCTATCAGTCCTCCAGGATTTGGTTCGATACAGTGAATGTCATTCAAATAATGGTAACATTCATCCCAATGTTTCGCGATTCTGATGTAATTAAAATGTCAAACACGACAAATTACGCAACTTTCTTTTTGCGATTACACAGATTCGACCGAAATAGCAGTCACTATTTGTATCGTATGCCAATGTATTCCCAATGAGGGATTATTGTGTTTAATGACGATTATTTTGATCGAATTATATCCATACCTGCAGTAACCGTTCGATTTAGCCTCTCCGAATCGTTGCGTAAAATCGCGACCAGGTTCGTCGATCTTTTTACCCATTATTATATTTTCGAGACGCAAGCATTTGGCGAATTCATTCTTGATCGCCATAAACGCTGGTTTCCATTCGTCTTCATCGCAGATCACTTTGAAACTAAAATCGCCGAATTTCAGTGTCTTATTGCCTTCCAGTTCAAATTGAATCGCTTTTATATCCTCTTCGTTCACGAATTTACTTTTGTAACATTCGACGCATCGAAACAGAACTGCAAAAGAGAACAGAAGTGAAGTTATATAATAATGTTTCTCGATTTTTGCGAAATGGTTGAAAAAGATTTTTTAAAAGGTCGAAGTTTACCGATTAGAAGCAATAGAAAGCAGCAAACTTTTGCAAAACTTTTCATCGCATTCGTGTTTGTTGTTTTCAGCGCTGTTATTTCAATTATATTATTGAGCGATAAATCGAAGATTAAAGTGCGACATCGCACTGCATGAATTGCATATTCGAGTTCACTTTTTTCGACGACAAATTCAAGTATCGATCAACATGAGAGTAAAATAGAAATCGATCTGTTTTTCTCGCACAGCGACTGTACTGTTTTGTTCTGTTGTTTGTTTATATTTTTGCTGTCATTTTGTAAACGGCAATCATTTCTTCATTATTGGCGATCAAAAATGCGTTTCAAATTTGATGCAATTAAAAAATGTTCACGTTGAACAACAAAATGTCAAACATCAACAAACAACAACATCAATTTTAGATGCATTCAATTGTTTTCTAAGAAGCTTTTTGTATTAAACATTTAATCTTTTATCAATTAATAAGTGAACACAGATACAGTCTTTTAACACAACTTTACTTTGCTCTTCTTTTCAATTGTAATTCAATTTCACTGAATTTCGTTAATCTTTAATGTTTCGTTGAAAATTAATTGCAATTTCGAACTCCAATTACAAAACTTAATTATTTGTTCACAAATGTTGAACAACTAATGAATAATCTCTTAACAATGAGTAATAATAATAAAAAGTAATAACAACATTTAATACTCTCATTTACTTGGTATTAAAGATAATTTATAAAGTTTCTAGTTTCGTGTTCGACGCTTTAGAAGCCATTTAATATTAGAACTCACATCTCAAAGACTTATTGAATATCATTTGTTATCCGATTATAAGATTGCAATTCAGAGTCGAGAATTGTGAATCCAGAATTCTTTGAGTTATGGTCATTCGGAGGCTTAACCTTTTATTCTCGTATAAATTGCAGCTTTTGAATTCGCAAAATATTGAAATGTATTGAAATATGAAAATCCTCATTCGAAATTCAAAATGAATATTGTTATTTGTTTTTATCACGAATGCAATAAACTGTGACTGGAATTAATGACCATATTGTTGTATTGTCAAGTGTTTTCCGGGCATTTCTAATTCCGGCAAAAATTTGTAAACGAGAAATGTTTTTCATGCGTTTTGTTTGGTTTGGGTTTTTTTGGTGTGTACAGAGAATCGAAGATTTGAAGATTGCATCAAAATCCGTTTCTCTTATTGTAAGCATTGATATTTATTTTTTTATACTATTTGTCGATGTGGCAGAAATAACATAGTTTCACTTTTTAATAGAAAAAAGGATCGCAATTCGTTTTCTGGTATAAAAAATACAGTGGCGGACATTAAGTGTCCGTTTATCGGCAGCAAAAAGTGATGATGCTGTACGTGTAATGCATTGAAAAAGTGCATCACTGTACACAATACTCTGTACTCACTAAATACGCTTTTTTAAAGTGTGTGTATGTGTTGTGAGAAAAAAAGCGATTTTTCAAAGGCAAGCAAAGCTTGAATTCAATGTTTGCTCAATCGATTCGGACACAAAAATCGCAGTTCGACAATTTTCAGCGAATCTCTGTTGTGCAAATTACACTCACTTTAACGTAGTTTCGTCAGACATTGTAATTTAGAAAATTGCATTTCAAATTCTCTTTCTCAATTTATGATTTCGAACGAAAATCAATTGAATACAACTTTTCACTGCAATCGTATGCAAAATGGCTTAAGATTCAAAACTCATGGTTACCAAATTTTAGAGACATTTTTTATCGTCTAAAAACAGACAGTAAACGAAGTGCTTTAAAATGATCGCAAACGAGCAAACTAACATCATCATTTCCTTTACTTGATATCTTTAATATTTTATCTAACAAATAATGGAATAAAAGTGTGAATTAAGTTTCGGCATTTGAAATAAATCAATAATAAGTTGAAGCAATTTCACAAGTTATTAAAAACGCGAAATTCTAATTTAGATTCAATCGAAATGAAATGAAAAAAGTGATGAATTGTAATTACAATTTTCCATGTCTAATCAGTTCGCATAATTTAATTGCAATTTCATATTCAATTTATTCACATTAATAAGCATATTAATTAAATGTTTGTCTCTCTGTTTGTAATCGCAAAAAAATGTCAAACAAATGCGAATTTTGCTTTCACTGCAAACTTTTGCGCACAATTTTCATGATACACTTTTAACGTGTTTTCGTTTCGCAATTTATGCGAACGCACAAAAGTGATGTAAACGAGAGCAAGAGAGCATCAATCATACAATTAATGAGTATTTATCTGTGCGAAGAAAAAAAGCGCAGCAAGTTTCAGTTTCACTTTTGTCGTGTTGGACACTTAATAGGCACACACACACATTTCATCCTAGAAAATTTTCGTTGTGCTGCCACTGCTTTTACTTTTCTTCTCACACACTAAAAGATTGATCGAATTTCGAGAAACATTTCGCCGGACTAAATGATCACGATTTTTGCTTCTTTCTCACTTTCGATGGTAACAACAACAAAAAAGTGTTCGTTTTGTTTCATTTCCAAATTAGCCCCTATTCTTACGAAATGAAAATATTCTTGGCGACTGTTGAATTATAGTTTGTAAAAGCATCACTTTTTTTATATTCCAGTTTATATTCTCTATTCAATAAGATAACAAACTGATTCTCGAGCAAAAAACGATGATTTGTTTGTTTGTATACAAAATGTTAGTGAACTTTGTTGTGTACAAAAGCAAGGAATGACTGACAAAAATGTTTCACTCTTTTTTTGCTCTCTTTAATCTCACATTGATGCATTGATGCTTCGGATGCATTTTAAAGAAATCGTGTGTTGCAAACTTGTTAAACACTTGCATTTTCTTCGGTCGATCAACGTGACCACTTATGAAGACTTAAGAGATAAATTAGAACTTTGAAAACACTTATTTTCAAATGCATTTCTTAAAAAAGTGAGAGAGACGAATTTCAATTGAATACACTTTGCGAAGAGCAAAATTTGAAATTTCAAAATTTTTGTGAATTTCATTTTTTTACGAGTTGAATCGAAGCGATCGATGAATGCATTGACTGTGTGAAAAATGTTCTAAACAGACGACGAATAGAGAAGGTTTTTCATGTTTGAAAATGCAATTTAAAATGTACACACATACACAAACCGACGAATGTATACTTAATTACACAATATTTTTTTTGTGTGAAACCTCATTGAATGCGAAGTCTGACAAAAAATAATAATAATAAAACCTCTGGGAAATTATGTTGCTAAAAATGAAGTTTGCAACACAATTTTTCACTTGAATGAATTTAATTTCATATTTCATTAGTTCGGCGACATTATATATTTTCTGGTCGCAACATAAATTTTTTAACGAAATTCGCTTGTCGAACAAATTTGCAGCGAAAAGTTAATTGCAAAAATCGCGAATGCAATTGAAAGCAAAGCGAAAACAAATTACACATAATTTCGATTGTTTCTCATTTTCAAAATCGAAATGCATTAAAAAGTAAAAATTGCAAGTAATTTCATTTCATTTCATTTCGAGAAATACGAATATGATATTACAATGTTGTTGTTGTTGCTGCTGTTGCTGTTCTTGTTATTCTTGTTATTATTTTAATTGCAATTATATTTCGAGTAATTGAAGTGAAATATAAAACGGAAGAGAAGAGAAGAGAAAGGGTTAAATGAACGAATAACGTTTGCAGAATGCTTTCTATTCGCTTCGCTTTTCTTTACTTTTTAAAAGCAAAACAAAACAAAACTAAATGAATGCCAAAGAAAGCATGAAAATAAAAGTGACACTTCGTTATTGTTTCACTTCGCAAACCGAATTAAAGCTTTTTGTTTCGCTTCGAATCTCTTCGTTGTTGCGCATTATAAAACACAAACAGATACACACACACAACGAACAAACACATATACACTGTACAGTTGTGCATTGTACACTGCGAAACAATACATTGTACGTACACTTGTCAAATGTCGACGAACTCATTTCGGCCGTTCGTTGCAAAATTGTTTGACAGCCGACAAGTAAACGTCGAAAAGCGAGCAACAACAATAACAACAACATGAAGAACACTTTATTTTCATTATTGACGTGCGATGCATTCGTTGATAGCAGAAAAGGCATACAAACATTGCACACAATGGCAACGTTCGACATTGCTTGTGCAACACAAAAAGTTGCATGCATTGTGTGTTCGTCGAGTTGGAGTACATAGTTTGAAGTTTAGCTCAGTACACTCTATGTTTCTCTTGTGTGTATGTATGCGTACATTGTTCAATAAAACAGAAGAGAAAACGGCGAGAAAGTGACGGCCAACAAAACAACAGTGAACCCATTGATTGACTGGCGCATTGCGTAAAAATCGTTATCAATGCAACATTGAATTTCACTTTTACTTTCTGCTCTTTCTTTATCTGTGTTTTTGTGTTTCTATGGAAAATAATCCCAGCGAATCAATTAAAGTGTGTCCATTTTACGCGACTGCAAACTTTTAAAAATGATTCGAGAACGCAGAATAAGCGTTCACTGTATTTATCGACTATGTTGAACACCGTTACAACGTAACTGTAGCAGCAACAGAACAGTGCACAGTGTATATTAGTAACAGTGTAACTTGCTGTGTTTCAATTGGCGGTATTTGATATTTGAGTGAGAAGTTTGCCGAGCGAGAGAGAAACAAGCACAAAGTTTGAAATGCGATTTCTGGCGATGTTTTTGCTTTGCTTGTCTCTGATCCATAATAAATAGAAACGGAAATGAAGTGCAAAAAAGAAAACTCTTGAACGAAAGAGAACGTGTCCGTTAGTTGCAATTCTATTTCTATGATATTAATACACGAAATCGAGTAGTGAAAGTAGCGCAAATCCGATGTGTATGTGTAGTATGTGTGAGTGTTTGTGTTCTCGATACTTGCTTCACGTTTTGATCCGTAAATTGGAAATGTATTACACAACTGTTACCCAATACATTTGCTATGCCAGCGATGCCTTCATCAGTGATCAATGAGTTCGTGAGTCTGGGCTGCGAGAACAAATGAATTGCGTTTCGCTAGTCGGCTAATAAGCAACGCGTACGTAATGCGACGAGAATTTCTTAATTTCAGCGATTACACACCAGAAATGTAATTATAATCGATACGAATCGAGATGAGATGTAATAAGCAACTGCAACAGCACACACACTGTTTTCCAAATATTCTTCACTTATTGTTTTCATCAGTTTCACTCTTTTCGCCAGAAGTGAATGCAACAACATTCGTTGAACTGATTGCTTATTCTTCTTCTTTTCCTCTTTTTTCTTCGAAATGCATATTCTTTGAGTTTGAGTTAAAAAGAAAAGAAAAAATGAGAAAAAGTTGTTTAAAACAAAACCAGAAAACGAGAAGTGAATTGCTTAGAAAGTGATCGCCAATTATTGGCATCAATGTTTAATTTTTTCACAATTTTTAATTATTACAATTATTATTATTTTGCTTTTTACTTTTAACTAAATTTTTTAGTTCTCAAATACTTAACTTTACTTTTTTATTCACTTTTAAAAACAATTATTATTTCACGCGTTGTGTGACTGTAACAAAATACATTGTCGTTTTTTGTTGTCTGTTGTTGTGTTCATAATGAGAGTCAGTGAACGAGAAACGAATAGAGAGAGGTTCTAATTAAATTAGAATATTGGCACAAATCGACGAAATGTAAAGTTGATTGTAGACAGCGATGCGAAACAATTGCTAATCAATTCGAATTGAATCGATTGATTGCGTAACAAGAAGTTGCCTCATTTTGCTGGGCTACTCAAACGAATCCATCTGTTTCTGTGCACTGTCGACGCATTCTTTCACTTCTTTTAGTTCGACAATTAATTTCGCTTTTAATTTAAGATACTCGACGAAATCAGCTAAACTATCGTCTTTAACGTCTTTGAAATACTTTTTTAATATACGCTCAGCTATCAGATCACTACGACGGTCGATACTGTCTCGCAATTGAATTGCTTCTTCCAATTGCGATAATAGCTTTGATCGTTTACTGTACAATAACTTCATTTCAGGCATTAATTCACTGCCGCCGACGCCGTTGTCCCGTTTATAAGAAGCACTACTTTTCACTTTCATTTCGGTGTCGATTTGCTTCAATCGAGTTCTAAGCGAAAGCAAAAGTCGAGTCACTTTTTCGATTTCCTCGCAATGCAAACTTATTTTCTCTGATTCTTGAGACGAAATGCCACACAATTTCAATTTAGAAAGAAGCTGAGATCCAAGAGATTCGTTCGCTTCTAAATCTCGATTTAATGATCCTTCTTTAGATCTTAAGTCTTCTAATTTGCGTTCTAAGCGACTTTTCAACTCTTTCCTTCGCTTCAAATCTTTGTCTAATAATTGAGCAGAAGATATGTTCGCGTATTCCTCACCGGTAAAGCTGCCATTATTATTGTTGTAATTACTAGCTTGACTAAAATCGCCGCGTTCGCTGCACACTGACGGTGTACTTTCACGCAAACCGTATTTCGGCCACAAATTATTGTATGACCAGGGAACCGATGACTGACAATGATTGTTGTTCGTAGTGATCATTTCTGGATCGTCGACCGCTACACCATTTACTTCAGTGGACACGCTAACGTTAACAGCAGCAGACATTACTGAACTTTCGTCTTTCGGAGCGCTTTCAATCGTTTGAGTGGCCATATCTGCTTTGCTGAATGTAATCGACGTATTTACACTCGCATGCTGCGAATCTGACATCGATGGTGACGAACTTATCGTTGATATGATTGTTAGTGATTCTTGATTTGGTGAGAAATCTTTGTCTTCAACACTCACGGCTACAGATTGCATTGTCAATGCACAACCGTTACTAGAGTGGCCTGATGAACCACTAACTGGTGAGTGGACTGATGATGGAGGAGTGTGCACAACCAATTCAGCGGAATCTGTTTCTTCGGTTAACGGCGTGGTCGCCATTGACTGTGGAGAGTAACGCACCGAACTTGAACTTCTGGGCGATACCACCAATTGTACTTTATTTGAAGACACCTTTTTGGGAGAATATCGTTAGAAATGTGTAACTCAAAAGAACATTGGTTAATACAACATCTCAGACATGCTTAAAACACTCAACGTAAATTATGTAAATACTTATTTCTATGATTCATTTATTTAATTATCAAGGATGACTAAGTGGTAATCAAAAAATTCATCAATTGGACGATGAGTTATTTATAAGTATTTTAATAAACTATAGATTCAATT
>NCKV01001165.1:0-11407 GCA_003675905.2 Leptotrombidium deliense
GCGCTATCATTACACAGCGCTGAATTCATTCCCACCCCACTCCAGAGTGGAGCCTGGTGTAGTGGGAATTCCAGGTCAGGGGTAAAGCAAATGTTTCTGGAGACACAGAAGGGAGGGGGAGTTTAATCTCCATCCTCCTGATTTAAGGTCCTGGGGTAAATGCCACTAAAATGAGGCTCCAAACCAACAGGAGGATGACATAAGCTCTTCCATTTCTAACCCAGTTACCCACCAGAACCCAAAGCATCCTGAAGCTCATGATGTATAAATTTAATTTCTCTTTTATAACTGCTTAAATTATTATAAATTGTCACTTTAAATAAAAGTGTTATAAAAAATTTAAACGAACTTGCCAAAATAGTTGTACTTTACTTAAATTGAAATGATGAACATTTGAAATGTGAAAAAAAGTTGTTTTGTTTTTATGATGCTTATCAAATGATGATGCATCACAAATGCGATACTTGTCTCATTTTGATGAGCACATTCGAAATCATTGAGTAAAAAGTGTGAAATCAGTTTTATCAAACAAACAGACACACATTTCAAGAATGTGATGCAATTGCTGTCATCGAGATTATGAAACGACGATATTCACATTATTTGTTCAATGCTTAATCACTGACATGTTGTTCTATAAATTCGGTTTCTAAAGATAAGTCTTTCATAAGATTATCTTCTTTGAATAGAGAATAATAATGGAAACGATTGTTTTTCTCGGCTCGCTAACCAATGCATAACGAAATCTAAATCTGCGTATTTTGTTTTTTGTTTGTTTTATATCAAAGTAAAGAAAACAGAAAATACATTTTCACAAATAAAACGTTTTTATTGTGTAATTGAATGTGAATTTGCTTTCGGTGCTGCATTTTCACAATAATCTGAATTCCTTTGCTTTTTCAGGCGCTTTTTTGGTTCCGTTCATCGTTTGCATTGTGTTCTGTGGAATTCCGCTATTCATACTCGAAGTGTCTTTGGGTCAATATCTGAATACTGGAGGCATCGGAATTTGGAACCTAGTTCCCGTAATGAAAGGTTACATTCACATGAATTTGTTGTGTAACTAATGATTTCTGCTGTAAGGCGTTGGTTATGCATCGATGACTATGATCGGGTTATGCAATGTATACTACATTGTATTGATCGCTTGGACATTGTTTTATTTCGTTGCTTCATTTAGCAATCCTTTGCCCTGGAAAAACTGTGGAAACTGGTGGAACAGTGACACCTGTTTCGACTTAAGTACAGTTAACAAAACGGTTGCAGCACAAATGACAAACACGACGTCTCCTGTTATGGAATACTGGGAGTAATTAATTGACTCACTAACAATGTTCGCTGGAATGTTAATTGTGACATTTTTACTTTCAGGAATCGAGTGTTGGCAATCACAACCGGTATCCATGAAATGGGAACTGTTCAATGGAAACTGCTCATTTGTTTATTCATCGCGTGGATTTTAGTTTACGTCGTAATTTGGCGTGGCATTCATCAAAGCGGAAAAATTATTTGGTTCACGGCGACATTTCCTTACGTAATATTATTGATTCTCTTCTTTAGAGGAGTAACTCTCGAAGGCGCTTCCAAAGGACTGCTTTTCTTCATTTCTCCAAAATGGGAAAAACTTCTCGAAGCAAAGGTCTGCTCTTTTCGTTTGCTTTCTTTAATGCGAACCCAAAATTCGTTTTCCACTTCAATCTCTCATTTACTATTCAATCACATTCATTTGCTTTCAAAATTCGTCGCAATCTCTGAATTCGAATCACACTCACCGAAAAACGCTCGCATTCTTCTTTTCTTCAAATGTACACCTTATTCAATGACCGTAAACAAATGTAATCAGCATTTCGAGCTTTTTTTAATTCTTCTCGAAATGTCATCGCGATTACAGAGAAAATTGAAAAAAACTTATTTAATCCACGAAAAACGATCGATACACTTGACGCCGACACACATTTCTTTAGAAAATGTTTTACGACATAAAATACTTTCATTCGTCTTCTTCAATATTAGTTCATAAAATAAATGAAAAACAGTTTTTAGTAAATGAAATGAATCAAAATAATATGAAAGCAGAGCAGAGCAGCTAAATTTGTTCATATTTCCAATTTTGATGTCGTTTAATTAACGAATGCATCTTTTTCATATTTGCAACGTTGATTTTGAATGCAAACACGAAATCATTTGTCTTGTGAGCTTCAAGTGATGCCAAATTTATTGTTCAAATATTTAAAATACATGCAACAAAGTCTTACCCTTTACTCCTTAGAGTGTTTCAGACTTGTGTAACAAATTTTGCGAAAAAGCACTTCATTCGAAATTTTGTATTTTAGAGTGAAAAAAACGTTACATTCGCAGTGATTTATGTTCTCGAATGTCAAGAAACAAATTAATGCTCTTTTATGTGCTGACCGATAGTCGTTTCCATTTTTTGAGTGCAATATTTTTTTGAAGCAACGAACGAAAGAAAAGCAGAGTTTAACGAAATACGATAACGAAACAAATATTGATGCCATCATTATGATCACAAAGCAAGCAATTTTGCAAAATCTGAATTCTCCAAAGACGTAAACATGTGAAATGTTGGCGAAACGGATCAGTTCTTTTGGTAACTGATCACGTAACGTTTACAGCTTGCAACTGAATGCAGCATAACAGATCCTCTTGATTCTTTCTTCCATTCTCAAATCACATACAGAATCAAATTTTTGCAATGATTCGTTTAAAAGTAGTGAAAAAAATGCTGTGAAAGCAGTTTATTGTGAAAAAAATGAGTTCATTTCAGAAACATTGTGACGATATGAAATCTAATGAAAGCCAAGTTTATTGCAATATGATCATTTCGAATTTCCAACATTTCACCTTAACATTCTTTTCAAACGAAGCTGAAAATAAAGCTCATTAAATTATTTCTTTTTTGCATCGACTTCTGAAAAATGCAGATAACGAATGACTTGAAACTTGTGCTTGTCTTACTCAGCATTTTCTTATTTCTTATTTCTCATTTCAGGTTTGGGTTTCCGCAGCGACCCAAGTTCTATTTTCTTACGGAATTGGTATTGGTGCCAATGTAGCTTTGGGAAGTTACAATCGATTTCATCACAATTTCTTCAGGTAATATTGACTCGTTCGTAACGTTCAATTAACTGGAATGTTGTTTTATTTACCAGAGATTCGTTTGTTGCTTGTTGTATAAGCAGCGGAACAAGTTTGTTTTCTGGTGTTGTGATATTCTCAGTCTTGGGACACATGGCGCACATAACTCAAAGAGACGTATCCGAAGTGGCCAAATCTGGTCCCGGCTTGGCATTTATCGCGTATCCCGAGGTTGTGACAAAACTTCCGTTGGCTCCGTTTTGGGCTGTTCTATTTTTCTTGATGCTTATCATTCTTGGAACTGACAGTCAGGTAATCGACACTTGCGATACACGCTGATTAATCACTTTCTTTTTCAATCTCTCTTCGACACCAGTTTTGCACTGTGGAAGCTTTTGTTACGGGAATTGTGGACGAATACGCGGATTACTTGCGACCGCGAAGGAAGCTTTTCACGTTATCCATCGTTGTCCTTAAATTCTTGGCCGGAATACCATTAATATTGCAGGGAGGAATGTACGTCTTCCAACTAATGGATTTCTTCTCTGCGAGTGGCTTTTCGTTATTAATCGTCGTTTTTTGTGAAATCGCTGCTCTTTCCTGGATATATGGTAATTTTTCTATTTTCCAAAAAATGAATTCAACCAAAAACGATGAATTGCAAATTAGGTGCCAAAAAGTTGTACGCAAACATGGAAGCGATGCTCGGTTTTAAACCGTTGAATTGGTTCTATTATTGTTGGCTTTACGTCGCGCCGACTGTTATAACGGTTTGTCTGCAAACTTAATGCAATTTAAAACTCAATTTCAATTTAACCGCAGGCAATCTTTATCTTCTCGGTTGTAAAATATGAAAAGTTAACGTACGCCAATGACTACACATATCCGTGGTGGGGAGAATTCATCGGCTGGTGCATGGCTCTGGCATCGATTCTCTGGATTCCTGGTTACGCGTTCGTTTATTTATTTAAACAAAAAGGAACGCTCAGAGATGTGAGTATTGATCGCAGCTGTAAACATGTGTAATCTCTGCTTCACCCTCAGAGATGGATTAAAGGCACAACCTCTGTTGTACCGCCGAGAAAGGAAAAGGATAACGTTTATATCGATGACGATTCGTCGGCAGCCGACGTATAAACAATCCATTTCAAACAACTCAACTTCGACAACAACAACAACAACAACGTGTACATTATATATCAGTTGTATATCACTTTTCGAAAGCCTCTATTTTCTTGATTTCTGAAGAAATACCGTTTTTTGATTTTCGATTTTTTATAATGTTCATATAATTGTTGACCATGTTTCTAGTTTCGGTGAACAGTGATGATCAAATGTATTGTTTGTTCAATTTTAATCAATCTATAAAGTATGTTATATTTGTGTTAAGTTCAGCGTTCTTCAGAAAAGACATGAAATGAAATGAAATGAAGATAATACTGATGCAACTAATACAGATGCAATTTAAGCAATTGTTATTCGCTATATGACGTTCATTGACGGGCGAATTACATCAACGTCTGCATACGTTCACTTAAATTGCATTACAGTCATTCAAACGTTTTGTTTTGCAAACGATTGCTTAATTAACTGCGAATCATTGAAACACCCGTTTTCCTTATGCACAACGTATTCAATAAAAACGTATTCAATACGACAATTACTATGTAACATAATTCTTTAGAAATATACACATTTCCTGGTTTCAATGTGCAAAAAAGCTGAAGAGTTGCGAAAGTTTGCGAAACGAATATTCGACTTTTTGCAGGCCATGAAAAGCGTTTGGAATCATTGATGAAAACACGATTTTGTTGATAAACACATGTTTACACATAGCATTCATTGCATTTCAGAGTCGCATTCGAATTCATTGAATGTGCAAAAAGTGCAGATATTGCGATGCAAGCGATCGTTAATAGAGTGACCGCTGGTCGAGTTGCATTGTTTGAGTGCGAGTGAAGATGCAATCGATCACAGCTTTTGTGCGCCTTTTCAGTTACATTGCAAAAAAAGAAAGGAAAAGAAAAGCATTGAGAATGCAATGTCGAAGCAATGAAATGAAATCACTGCTCGTGAATTTTGTTCGCAGTTTAAATGCGACTCGAAACTCGTTCTCACAAAAAGCATCGAAAGCCATCGTTGCGTTGCATTGCGTTCAATTGCATCGCATTCGCCGCATTCACAGAGCATGAGAAAAATATTGGCTACTTTCCATTTTAGATGCATTTTAAAAATCAGATTCGATAAAGAAATAACGAAAGTTCGCATAATTAATGTGTGCCTGTTTTAGAAACGCAATTAATTATGTAATGCTCGATGAATGCAAAACACAAACTTTATAAATATTCCGTCGACTCGCGAATAATGTGTTTGTGCACACAAAAAGCGATGAACACATTGAAGCACTCATATTCATCGTCACACTTGCTAAGCAATGTTATGTTACGTTCGCTGTTAAAAGGAGCACATTTTTTGAATTATTTACGGTTCACAATTATTTTGAATAAACATTCGTTCTTTACACAACAGTGACGTATGCACGAAAAATGAAACGCTTTCGAATAATTTAATTTCCGGCACTTAATTGTTGTTAACATTGAATCATCGAAACGTTTGCAGCAGCTTTTCAAAGAATATCCTCATTTCAATGAAATTAATTTGTGAAATCAATTTGAAACACGTATCAATGCAAATCGACACATTCATTTTCGTAATGTTGACACATCGCATTTTTTAGTAATTTAAATCATTAAAGCGCACATTCATGTGTTTCAACTCTTTTTCAACAACGAACGCAATAAAAATAAAGAAACGATTTAAGTTGTTACACAATTAGTTACATAAAAATGAAAGTTTTTGTTCACGTTTTTAGCAACGCAACAAAAAAGAAATGAAAGCACGTTTCAACACTTAATTCGACCGCAAACAGTGTTCACTGATAAAGAAAGAGTCACAGAAATGTTTGTCGGTAAGTTTTATATGTGAAAAAAGTTGTGTTCATTTTCGTGTGAAAAAACGTGTAAACTTTTAAGAACAAAATTAGAACTAACAAACAATGCGTAGCTGTACACAAAAGATGGCGATACTTTAGTAAAACGTTAGTTCATAACAAAGCGTTGTTCGCTTTGAATTCAATTCAGTGCAAAAACAAACAAATGTTGACTCGAATGCATCGAAGCTCGTAAACGCGGCGTCCTGAAAATAGTGATCACTTGTTAACCGCAGCGAAGATGGATTTAATGAAAATTGCATCGCAGGGTTCACCGTTGGAAGTGTTGTCGAACACTGCCGCTGCGATTTTGCAGATAAATAGCGAAGGTATACGTATGCGAACGTCGATTCAGCAGTTCGCCAATTGCCCTGTAATTGCTTGACTGCCTGACGGCCACGTTTATTTTCGTAGTTCGCTCGCTTCCAGAGAGAAGTGTTCGCACAGTGCGGCTTTGTTTTGCGGCCACTAACGCTTTGTTCGCGATTCGTGTCCAATTAATCGTTGCATTCAATTATTCACTGTTCAGAAGAAGAGTCAACGAACGACTCGTGGTAAACGTTGCGTGAAAACATTAACTTTACATCCTTTCATTTCATTTTCATTTTATTTTTTGCTGCTTTTCGCTAAAAAATGGATTTATGTGCCTTTTCTAATCGTATGTGCCTTTAATGAGCGAGAAAAGCTTAGTTTTGCATCGATTGCAGTGGTGTCAACACGAATGACAGCCTTTCGCCGCATTTCAATGCTTGTCGATTGTTGAGCATAAGGTAGTGGACGCTCAGCACTGTGTCTTTATGAGCATAAATTAATGCGTAACACACCACTGATTTTTTTGCAAATCCGAGTCTCGGTATTCTCAATGAAACCGGATACCGGTTCATTGCGATTCGTGCCATTATTTGCAGAGTGTGCACAGTTGCCATCGACACTCATAGATAAACACTGTAAACTTCTCGGAAATCGTAAACTACTGTTCTAAACGCGAGCGTTGACTGACTTTCGTATTGATTTGCACTAGTGGTGCAATAGCAAGCGATTGTCTGTGCTGACAAAGTGCAGGCCTAGTGGCCCAAGTGTAACAAACTGTCTTCTCGCTTTTTCATTTAAAAGCATTTAGTTTGCTCACTTATCAGACACCGCATTTCTAGAATAATACTTTTCGGTGTTTGCGTGAGTTTTCAGATAATCGTTGCTTTTGTTTGCTTTACTTCAAACGTCTTAATCAATTAAACTAAAATCTAATGTTTACTTTTTATACGTACAGGCATCGACAGAGCATCTAAAGAATTGAAAGAAACGTTGACGTCGAAAGAATTGCCAACAAAAGAGTGCAAAATGAAGAGAAGTAAAGACAGACGAGAATTGGCGCACAGCTCGAGTTTTAGACTTCGAAGAAGTATATCTCCTCATCTGTAAGCGGTATTATTTTGTTTTTGTGGTTCTAAATTTGTTTAAATACAGTATCGATGAACGCTCAAATCCAGAATCTTTTGAAGCCCTTCAAAGATTAAATTCGCCATTTAACGCCAATAGTTACATGAAAAGTTTGGAGGTGCAGGGCAGCTATCCACTTATCGTCAATGACTGTCGACGTGAAAGAAGCAGCAGCAGTTGTTCGTTTGCTTACAGGGGCTCTCCTTTTGAAATAAACTGTCCGAACGGTGAAATTCAGCTAATAAGACGTAACAGTGATCCACATTCTTCGCGGTACTTGGGAGTTCCCAGCGACTGCTGCGACGACGACCAGCCTTTGGATATGAGTAAAAAGAGTCGAACTTCGAGTGACAGTGAATCTCAGAGTTTGCCGCGGTCTGAAGTGTCGACACCCGACACTGCAAACAACTTACAGCAACAAATGCGACCGTCTGTTATAACCTGTGCTCCTTCTTTGCGTCCAAAGTTGACGCTCTCTCCAAGTTGCCAGAGCTGCAACTTGTCTTCAGATATGGAGAAGTGTTCAACTTCTTCCAGTGCCGAATTAAATGGTCACAATTGCAATTCAGACGCGGGACATAGAAAACAAATACTCAGTGCAGTCTGTGATCCTGTTATCGATGAGCATTTTCGGAGGTCTTTGGGGAAAGAATACTCCGAACTCTTCATTAATAACAACAATAATGCCAACAATTCTCCCAGTGTTTCAATGAGCGGTTAGTGTGCCACTTTCAATTACACTTTCTAATAAACGTTTCACAGTCGACGATCACTTTGCTAAAGCTTTGGGCGATACTTGGAGAAAACTGCAGGAAAAGGAAAAAGAAGTATCGCACGACGACGTGAACAAAACGCAAAGGATTTCTACACAAAATTCGTTGTAATTTTGATTTTAATTTTTATAAATAGCCAGCGAATCTTTAGCGGAATTCTATTTACTGTTTGACAACTTGTATACTTCTTTGAATTATTAAAAGTGACGTTATTCGCTTTCCGTTTCACTTAAAGCCCAAACGTCGTCCATGTTCACTTCTTCGTGCAATTTCTTCAATCCAGTTGTCTCTTCTAAATAATTTGTGTCTTCAAACGCTTTTAACAAAAAATCGAAACCTTCGTTTTCGTAAGCGTTTACAACCTGAGATATAATCATTGATTAGAGCACTATTTATGCAATAAAGAATAAATACTGACTGAAAGTGAACACGCAGTGCAACAGTCGAATGCTTTGCTCACAGGCATCAACTGACAGAAGCGCGACAAAAATCCTCGGATTTGATGCGGAACAGTGCCCAAGAATGATTCCGAAAATGGATCTTCTGCTGTCTCACCAGAAATTGCTGCTTCAGCGTACACTCTGTTCGGTTAGAGTGACACATTTGTTTGTGACAAAGAAAAAACATACCCTGAAGGATGTTGAATCACAGATACCATCAATTCGACAGCGAGACCAGCCGCGAGCATCGAAACACCTGGTCTTGTGACTGTGCATTGCTGATCAAGTGTCCGATTTCGCGTCGACTAAAAAAGAAGATAAAGTGAAGTAAATTTAAAAGGAAGCTGTCTGTCTTACATCGCCCGGTGCGACAACGTCATTGCAAAAGTAACAACCCAATCGGTTCTTGTCACTCATCTCAAGCGTGTCCAACGGTCGAATTCCGTGTCGCTGAACCAAATAAGTATCAAAACCCAGCGCTGCGTTTATCACTAACTGCAAATGAAATAATAATAATAACATTTTCATTAAGCGTATCGTGCCATACTTTTCGCTTTGATTGACAAATAACAGTTGGCAACCAACGACTCTCTCTCGTGTCCATTAGCAAAAAAACGCAATCATGAGATGCTATCAGCTCTTCTAATGTTTCAACGTCTTTCTTCACCTCATTTATCACTGCGAATGAAATATAATAACTTTTCGCTACTTTCCAGACTCACTGTTTGGGGAAATGGGATGACCCGGCATTGGAATTGTCAACAAGACTCCTTTGCTATTTATACACGGAAATATTCTTTTCATACTGTCAGCCGCAGCGAAAGCTTTCGGTTTGCCGTCACCAACACAATCTTCAAATTCAAACAGTGATTGCCGCACAGGGTTTGAATAAGAAACTTTTCCATTATCGACAAATGTTATGTTTCGCACACCCCACGCCTACAAATAAATCAATACAATATTTGTTGCTAATTATGAATCAATTACTACCATTAAACATCGAGCGACGTTGCATCCTAAAGTGCCCGATCCAAGCAGTAAACATTTAGTTGATGATATTTTTTGGAGATCAAGATTAGGCACAAGTCTCCATCGCATTAATTTCAGGTTCAAATCAACAGCACTTTCAGCCAAACGTTTTGGATCAAACGTTGAGCTCAAGTCAACAAACTTTGGGCTTAACTTTTGTTTTTCATTCTTCTCCCATCCGATACAAGTAGGATAACCTTCATTAGTAGATGCATTCGTTAATTTAACATCGAATAGTAAACTTTCACTGCAATCGTTTGACTGCAAGCGATAACTGAGGATGAGACACGATTCGAGACGAAACTTAACAAATATCAGAGTCAACAAATTCCTGAGAGGCCAACCTGGATGTCGACTATTTGTGCACGGATCAGCGAAAGAAAAATAAACCTACAAACATAACATGTGAATAATGTTACATGCATTCAATTAAGACTTACAACACCGTTCTTTGGTTTCAGAACTTCGAATTCACTCAATGAATGAATCGTTATTTCTTTGGTCTCCGCATTCAAAAATGTTATAAAATATGATTTATTTAATGATTTTATTCCAGACAGTTGTGCGTTAAAATTGTTAATCTGTGAAAACGAATTATTAAACTTTATCACAAACAAGAACAACACACCTGTTGTTTCGACCAAACTTCCGATATTTGTTGTGGCGGTCGCAAAAACGAACTTTGAGGGCATTGAAACACCGGAAAAGCGAACCAGTAATGAAAATGGTATTTCTTGAGATCCTGAAAGCATTTCACAATAATTTGTAAGGAAAGATATTAAACTAATGATTCTTACAGCAAATGTGATCAATAAAAATTTTGAAAGGTGTTGTGCACTTTGCGATAAGCAGTCATCAGCCAATAAATTATCCCAAAGCTGCAATAACACTGTTAAGTAAAATATAGAAAACGTTTTAAATATACTTTTTCACCGAATTTTTGTAGTAACTCTTTTTTATTGACACTCCTAAACTCTTCAATTGTATTATAAACGATTAGTTCACCAAAAAGAGGATATGAGGCGTTTTCTGCTGGAAATTCTCTAAAGGAGAAATTTGTAAAATAATTGTTCAATGAAACACAGCAACTACTCATTAAATGATTCGTAGCTTAAAGAAGCCAACGGAGGAATACTTTTGGAATGATCTGAAATTGTATTCACATTAGAGAACAAATATTAGACAAATTAAACGAACCGTTTCGAAATGAGGCGTAAACTTTTATTGCTTTCGTGTCTAATTTGTAAAGTTCAAGCTTTCGTTCAGTCAAAACATGCCAAAAACTTGTGTCGATCAATGAAGAAAACGGATAAAACTGCAAAGCTAAAACACTCTCTTCTTTTTCGATGTTTTCCATAACTAATCAGCTGCTTGAGACACTGTTTACAAAAACGTTTCTTAAAACTTTCAAACAGTGGCAGCACTCACCGCAGTTTGACAAACTTCAACAACAGTTTTAATTGTCGCAGCGCGTCTAGTAAAACCTCTCGATTAACACATTCTCAATTACGGATGCGGACTTGATTTTTCAAAGGCTGATATCGTCGTCAGCACCTCTCAAGAAGGACACAATCAATGATTGATTAGTATTTCGGTTATAATGATAAGATTATTGTTCTAAATTGCAGTACCCGAATAGTGTG
>NCKV01001167.1:0-11398 GCA_003675905.2 Leptotrombidium deliense
TTTTAATCGAAACTGTACATCTGTATATCATCATGCTCATTTCATTCTTCTCTTATACAATTGCATTTAGCGTTTTATTATTTGAAAACTTTTTACTTTTCAAGCATAGTAAAAGAATGTGGAAATGTTGAATTGAATTACCTGAATTCAAATTTTTTTGACTTCGATCTTAAACGAAATTTAATACCACAAATATTTGAAAAACGTGAACGTTTCGAAAATAATATAATTTCACGAAAAGAAGAAAGAAACTTTTAAAAATACAAACGTTTGACATGTATCAAAAAAGATTATTACAATTTAAGAATTTAACTTCTCAGGAATGTTAAAAAAAACTTAAGGATATTTTTTGCGTCACTTTAAACAAAAATTAAACTTTTTGTCCAAAAGTGTATTACGCACACAATGACACAAACTTGAAAGCGAATCAACTTCGTTAACATCACGTTCACAGAATTATCCTTAATTACTTATTTGCAAATATTTGTTTAAAGTGACATGAAGCATTTGAATACAATATTTACTTAAAATTTACAATATATGTAAATTTTGTATGAATAATGTTTTATTTGATTTACATTATTCAGCTTTAATCAAGATGCAACAATTACTAAAACCTCCGATGCCAAAAGAAGTGCAATTCACGTTTCGTAAAAGTGATTCAACTCAATTTCGCGACACATTGAAAGATGTTCGAATGCGTGGCATATACAGCATTATTATTGACACGAAACCAGAAAATCTGCCAAATTTGTTGACTGCTGTGAGTACAACTACTATTATATTATTCTTGTTGTGCACATTTGAATCGATTTATTCGAACATGAACATTGAATAATAATAATAATTACACATTGTTCGCAGATACTTCAAATTCAAATGAATAATTACAAGTATCACTATCATTTCACCACATTCGACATCGAAGCGCATAATTTGGAAAATTTTCGCTACAATTTTGTAAATATGACCGCTTATCGAATGGTCGACTCAGAACATTTGATGGTGAAACAAGTGCTTAGAGATATGGAAAAGTTTCAATCAGTCGGTCAATCAATTCTGAACAGAAGCAACGTTATTATGGCGAGTATTATTGACACGTCACTAATATAAAGCACATCATTAATTGTCTTCTTGCTAATGATTATTGCAGTTGGAACCGGCGTTAATGTACGACTCTGTATTCGCTTTGGCTCGAGGTTTGCAGGCATTAGAACGCGGCGCTGTGCTTCGACCTGTGAATGTGTCCTGCGAAGATGAGAATCCGTGGAACGACGGCAGCAGTCTATTCAATTACGTGAACGCAGTGAGTTAGTTGTACACACACATAGACATTCACTTTTGCCATGTTCTTCTTTGCATCACTTTAATTGTCAGCCAATGTATTCTCGGTCTCATTAAATGACCAAAAAATGACAGTCGAAACGTGTGCGAACACTTTTCTTGCTGTCAACTTACATATAACATCTACTCTCATTACAAGCGAAAAAAAACAGTGAATTTATATCTGTTAACGAAAACAAACAAACTAAACAAAGAAATATAAACTAAAACCATTTTACTTACCTTTTATTAATCCTTTCCAAAAGCATATCGTTTTTGTATTTTTGTTGTTGTTTTTAATCTGTAATTCATTTTAAAAACAAAAACAACAACAATATTGCAAAATGATTGCAAAATGTTTTGAATCATATTATATAATAATGTGCTCGAAAAAATGAAAAATTGAGTTTTAAAATTGTTTGTTTATCTTCGTAAATAGGCTGAATACAGAGGATTAACTGGCAAGATACAATTTAAAGAAGGCCGACGCTCAACTCTTAAATTAGATTTGCTCAAATTACGCACTGAAAAGTTAGATAAGGTAAGAATAAGAAATGTTATTTTTTTGTTTCGCTTCGCTTTTTGCTTACTAACTTCAAAAGCAGAATTGATGAAATGATGCGATGTGTGAAAGGTAACAATAATAAACAAAAGCAAAACGTTACGTAGTATTGTAACAACAAAAACACTGACAATACATAACTTCGTTTTCATCTGCTTTTCAAAGCGTAAACGTAATTCATTTTATTGGTTTCATCAAAAGACGAGCAAAATTAATTGCTAATCACAAACAGTGTTCATAAGCGAAGTTAAATACGACAAAAACAGACGACTTACTTAAGCTGCTGCTTGCATTTAATAACTTCGAAAGTGTAAATGTCAATTATTTGTGATCTCTTAAAAGAGTGTTTAAAATTGCAAGTTAAGGAATAATTGGCATCTCATTTCACATGTGTTTAATGTGCATGTGTTTAATGGCCAATTTAAAAGTGTGCTTTAATTTTAAAAGATTATTCAAAATTGATGTCGCAAATGGCGAACTGTAAAAAATAAGCGTTAAAGTGATGAACGACTAGTAAAAAACAAGAGACGAAAAGTTGCGTTTGTAGTTGCATAGAAATACATTTTCTGTTTCTGCTTCTCAATTCCCGAGCTTCCTTTACAAGAATCTTAACTTAAGATCACTTTGTGTCTGCGAATAATGAATACATCGTTTCGTTGTTGCGCCTTCTTGCTTCTGCTTCTTTTGCTGCCGTTTTTAAAATCAAAGAAAAGGCGAAGATGCATTGAAACGAATTGTCGATCATGCGACGACGATGACGTTTTCACACATTTGTGAAATGAATCGTACTTGCATGCTCACAAATGTATGAATACAGTTGTACTTTGAACCTTTTTTTCTTCGTCCAAACATTCAAAATGTAAAATGAATCGAACCATCAGTAAACTCGATGAATGTTCATGCTTCAATCAGTACATTAAGCATAATACATATTATTCGAAATATATACAAACGATAGACTGTATTTTGTCAATTTACATTCAACTTTACAACACAATGCAATCAATGCATTTATTCACACAAAAAATATAATTTAATAAAATACACTATTGATCAACATCGTAAAAAATATTATTATTGTAATTTTTATTGTCAAACTTTGCACTGATCGCATATTTGAGGAATTGTTGTAACATATTCATTGCAGTCGTTTTGTATTGCAATGTTCCATTCTGTCCCAACACAATTTTGTCTTATCAATGTCATTTCGGTCGCATTTCGGCTTAGCCAGCAGCTAGTGACAGTTTTTCCATTTACAGCGTTTTTTCGACACAATTCACTTGTGCAACATTCATTATAACAAACACAACGATTATAATGATCAATAATAATATAATAATAATAATAATATTATTTTCAGTACTTCAGTGATAAATAATTGCGATGCATTTCTTGCAATTAATTCGATTAATGGACACAGTAGCAAGCTAGAGTTGAGTTGAGTACTCTATATGTATGTGTACACAAGTGGAACGTGTGCATAAAACATATGTGTTCTCGATTCGTTTCGATTCGCTTTTCTTTAGCGAAAATATTGCAAGAATATTAAATCGCTGCTATTTATATGTGCGCTGGGCGAATACACAACTCTTAAGATTTATATCTTCGAGATTGTTGTCTCAATAAATCTTTTTTTTTCAAACTGACTCTTTGCATCACGAAACCGAAACACACTCATTTTGTCAGTCACGTAACCTGTGAATTAAGAATATGCAAAAATAAATTTTTGCATTCACTTTGTCATTCTTTTGTTTACAGTTTTTAATTAAATACGAGTCAGTAATAATTGTTAATTAAAATGAATTTTTGGTCGCTTACAGTCGCGCACAAATTGTTAATTTAGCAAAATTTAAAAAGGAAATTAGTGTAAGCATCAAATTACACATTAGCGAATAAAAAAGTTTCTTCTAATTAAATAAAATAATAAATAATTGTTTTTGAAAGTAAAAGAGTTGGATTCACGTGTTTACACAAAAACTGACGTTCTAGATGAATAGATATGAAAATGAACAAATTTGTTGTATTTAACATTTTTTACTAATTCACAAATGTTTTTTAATTAACACAATTCAATAATAATTATTAATTTCGCAAAATTTTAATTCAAATTAGTGTGAGCGTCGAATTACACATTAGCTGCAAAAAAATGTTTCTTCTAATTAGATGTATTCGCATTGAAAATAAGAGTCAAATTTACGTGTTTACATAAAAATGATGTTGCAGATGTAAGTGAAGCTAGATGCACATTATTTGCAGAAACAACTTTAATGCGTTTAATTATAAAAGCAATAAAAAAAGTTAAATTACATAGAGTTTAGTAAATGAATGAATGAAAGAAACTCAATTTAAGTTACTTAAGAGCTGTTCAAAATGAACGTGAATCGAATTTTTGCAAGCATGTTGTTGTTGCTGCTGCTCTTGCTTGAACACTTGTAATTATCATCGTTCACTTTCATGCGAATTGCACAGATTTAAAGAATCTTATCTTATCTACATCTATTATATGTGCTCACCATTCAAAAAGCTTTTTACAAACAATTACAATGAAAGTGTTTTCTCCTTTTTCGTTCGCGAAAACTTTTCAAATGCAAACATTTTTTTATATATTTTCTTCGCGCAACAATGCATCGCATATGCATTTTGTTTAACTCTATATACTTTGCTCAAGTAATATGCTTACATGTTACATTGATGTTGTTATTTTGAAGTAAACAATAAACATTGAATGTAAATGTTTGAAAAGGTTGGCGAGTGGTCGACTACATCTGGATTGNNNNTTTTGAAGTAAACAATAAACATTGAATGTAAATGTTTGAAAAGGTTGGCGAGTGGTCGACTACATCTGGATTGAACATTTCCAATCACGAAGCGTTTCACGAGTTCGGCACCAGGAATATAACGCTTCGTGTGACCACCATTGAAACGATTCCTTATGTAATGTTAAAAGCCGGAAACCACACTGGCAACGATCGATTCGAAGGCTTCTGTATCGAACTGTTGCAAGCGATCGCAAATTATCTAGGATTTCAATACGAACTTTACTTTGTGCCCGATAGCAAATTCGGCGCCGAGAACACTTCTACAGGAGAATGGAACGGATTGGTGAGGGAGATAATAGACAAGGTTTGTTGTTGATTTTATTCTTATTTGTTGTCGTTTTGTATTCCGTTTCCTTTGCAATTGTGTCTAGTATACATTTTTTACGTATTTTTTTCCATTTCTTATTTTCTTGTCATTCACAATGCAAACAAGCGTATCAAATATCGAAATCCATATTTTGCGGAGTTGTTCAATATTTTCAGCTTTCTAAAATGATTCGTGTTGCACGAAATTCAACCGAGACAAACATTTTCCCACATGAATCGAGTGACGGCGAAAAATATCGCCAAAAACACATTTTTCATTCAAGAATACGACATTTTCAGTTTATTTCGAATCCGTGTCACGTTTTAATGTCTTTTTTATTATATTTTCAAGAAATTACTTTTTGTCTCTCAATTATCTGTCGTTCGTTTAGTTGATTTGATGAAATTACAGATTGTACATGAAAAAAGGGTAAATAGTGTTTGATTGCAGCACTTCACTTGAAGTGACAATAATTCGTTGCATTTAATCAAAAAAGGATAAAATTATTACAAGGAAATGTGTGTGAATGATTGAAACTGAAATAAATGGAATGTCTTACATGTTCTTACATGTCTTACATTCTTGAATAAATGAAAACAGTTTAATTATACATATTTTCAGGAAATAACTTTTGCCTCTCAATTACCTGTCATTCGTTTCATTAATTCCATAAAAAAGTGTAAATAGTGTTTGATTGCAGTACTTCACTTGAAGTGACCACAATTCGCTTCATTTAATCATCGAAAGAGTAAAAGTACAGTTTAGAAACAAACTTTTTACATTAATATTACCAAAAGACAAAAATAAGAATAATGTGTATGTGGAAAGCATGTTGTTAAAAATGGAGAAGAATATGTGACACACAAAACAGCAAAACAAACATTTTTGCAACAAAACGATTCAATTGGTTTCTGTTAAATTCGGATCTACAATACTTGTCATGAATAGATAAAGATTCATTAATTTTCTCAGTAAATGTTGATTTATGAATAAAACATTCTCGATGGGAACAACGGACTTGTGTCGAGCTGATCTTAAATTTAAATTAACGTTCATCCGAAAAGAAACTGTTATTTGTAAACAAGCGATTGCATGACAGAAGAAGTATCATTCATTACAATAGCTAGCTGCAGTAGCAACAACAACAATAGTAAACTGTACTGTGTACACCCTCACTAATTACAGATCACTGGCGATGTGCGCCTCTGTTTTTACGTGATTTACAGTTTTCTAATCGAATCATTGTTTCACTGAAAGCGAAAGAATGGCACAAGTGCCAAGAAACGGAGACGAAAATTTTTCCTCTTCTTTCGCTCTTTTTCTTCGTCTGCTGAATTTCATTCGAAAAAAGTTCGCATTTTTTTGCTGTGAATGTCAAAGAAAAATGTGTCACACATTTGTCAAGAGCGTTTGAATAATTGGGTAATTCAATAATTACACAAACAAACAAGCAAATATTATAAAAGTGAACAAAGTAAAAGTATGCACTAAAAAGAACAACAAATATACAATGCTTTGTTCAATATGTTAAATGGTACGATTTGAAAAATAAAGACACAAGAAAGTTCTAGAAAGTTATTTCGCTGTAAACCGATTCAAGCAGCGATTGATGAGCACATAAGAACATAAGAACTTTTTTGTCCTTTTTCTTTAAAATGTGTACACGAAAAGTGTTTTGCGTGAAATGAAAAAATTGCTGATCAGTGTGAATGTTTGCACAGAACGCAGATTTGGCCGTCGCGTCGATGACAATAAACTATGCACGCGAAAGTGTGATCGATTTTACAAAGCCGTTTATGACATTGGGTAAGTCACTGAGTTTCGTTTCATTTTTTTCTTTCTTTCTTATTCTCAATATTTCTCTGCTTTTATATTTTCTTTCTACACTTTTACTGCAAAAAAGGAATCAGAATACTTTTCAAACTGCCGTCAACTATGCCGACGCGTTTATTTTCATTCATGAGTCCGTTGGCGATTGACATTTGGCTATATGTGCTCGCCGCTTATATATTGGTCAGTTCAACCATGTTTATCGTCGCTCGATTCAGTCCGTACGAATGGCACAATCCGCATCCTTGTGTAGCCGAAAGCGATGTTATGGAAAATCAGTTTTCAATGGCGAACAGTTTCTGGTTCACAATAGTAACATTGATGCATCAAGGATGCGATTTGAATCCGAAAGCGACGTCGACTAGAATAATCGGCGCTATTTGGTGGTTTTTCACTTTGATACTAATATCTTCATACACTGCGAATTTAGCTGCTTTCTTGACCGTCGAAAGAATGATTACACCAATAGAAAGCGTTGAAGACTTGGCTTCACAGTCGAAGATCTCATACGGAACACTGGAGTCAGGCTCAACGATGACATTCTTCAGAGATTCAAGGATCGAAACGTATCAGAAAATGTGGCGATACATGGAAAATAGACCGAACGTGTTCGTCGGCAGTTACGAAGAAGGAGTGGCACGTGTTTTGCAAGGCAATTACGCTTTTTTGATGGAGTCAACAATGTTAGATTATATGGTTCAAAGGAACTGCAATTTAACTGAAGTCGGAGGACTTTTAGACTCAAAGGGATACGGCATCGCTACTCCTATAGGTTTGCTAATATATTTATTTCAACATTCTCTTTCACGCATCTTCGATTTTCTTTTCTTCGACCTTTTTTTTGCTACTTTTTATATTCTCGGTTTTAAAAAAGTGTGAAAAAAAGATTGTGTCTTCCAAATGTCCGAATGGCCACATTCTCACAACGATTACGCACACTGACTTTTCTAGTTCGTTGCTTCGATTATTTCTCGCTTTTTGGAAGAAATCGAGTTATCATCAGTGAACAAGCGATTCAGGCAAACGGTTATCAGCTTCGCGAAATTTAATTTCGCACACATACAGACTTATTCTGTGTGCGAAATTCAAAAAGGCGTTTCAAAATGTGATGCGAAAGTGTTTGAATCGATTTTAAGAATAAAAAACCACAGAGAATGCCGAGAAATGATTATATCGCTAATCACACGCACTTTTTCAAAAACGCTTTTTTATGTTTATCGACGTAAATGCAATAAAAAAAGGCAAAAAAAGGAAATGAATGTTGTTATACGATTCAACTGTTAACATAACGATGAACAATCTTATTTTTCTTTTTTTATGTTCATGTATACACAGGATCGCCGTGGAGGGACAAAATATCGCTAGCTATATTGGACCTGCAGGAGAAAGGAGTCATTCAAATATTGTACAATCGATGGTGGAAAAGTGGCGCAACTACGTGCAGTCGTGATGAGAAGGGAAAAGAAACGAAAGCGAATGCATTGGGATTGGAGAACATCGGCGGAGTATTTGTGGTATTATTGACTGGATTAGCGGTCGCTATATTCACAGCGATATTCGAGTTTTGTTGGAGTACGAAGAAAAATGCGTATAATCAAAGGGTCAGTTATATTGAATAATTACATAATCGCAAAAATAATCTTGTACAGTGTGGGAGAAAGTTAGTTAGAAACTTCGCAGTGTTTGTTGTACTGTTGACAGTCGACTTTAGTTGAAGTAATTTGTTGTACTAAGAAAAATGCGTGCAATCAGAAATCAGAGGATGACTTTGAATAATTTTTCTTTCTCAATGTTGTTGATGTTGTCGTTGTTTCAATCTTCGCTGGGAGATAGCAAATGCAATACAATGCAATGCAGTGTATTGTAAAGCGAACGAACGAACGGTCGATTAACGGCCACTTTCACTGCGGACACAAATTGAGCTGAAAAAAGAAATGTTCGCCATCGAATCATGTCTCTTTGCGTTCAATTGAATTTAATATTTGTGAAATGAAATGGCGGAGATTACAATAAATAATGCATTTTCGCATTTCACGTTTAATTGATTTCGCATCGAAAACAAAGTTTTTTGTCATTCAAAGTTAGCGAAAATCTAATTTCGATGTCATTCAAGAAAAAAGGCTGAAAGAATAGTAAATGCGACTAGTGTATGTGTATGTGTAACGTTTTTACTTTAAAGATTTATACGCCATGTTCGCAAGAACCGTTTTTTCTTTATTAAACGCTGGCGTCTTTCACAAAAAGTGAAGTGAAACGAAAATTAATTAGAATCACGTTTTGCTTGCCTTTTTAATTAATGACGCCCGCAATAATAACACTGCAACACACACACGATTCACTAGTATTCACTTCGCTACGTTGAACAATGAATTCATAAATCAAATTGCAACTCGTGTATGCTAATGAAAGCGAGTCTGCTTTTTAAAGATAAATTTCTCTGTCTGTTAGTTATTATATTCTAGGTGAAAAGTGGTGGTTATTGTTTACTCGTATTGCTTGTAAATATGTTTATTATGAATGAATCAATTATCAATAGCGTATTTATTGTATAACACTTTCATCGACTTCTTTCATTGTGTTATCGAGTCTGCAAACACTGTGTTATGTAATCGCTGAAGAGTTGAGATTAGTGATGATGTGCATGAAATTTATCTCTCTGTTTATTATATATCTTCGAGGTTAACATTTATTGTTTACTCTTATTTTTTGCAAATATGTTTATAATGAATTAATGAGAAGGAATCAACGACTATAGATTATATTTATTTATTAGATTATATTTAATAGTTTTATACGTGAATATTAAACGACGTCTTTCTTTGTGTCTTTGCAATCACGATGTTGCAAAATGTGTGAAGAGTTGAGATTCGCGATGAAGTGCAAGAAATTTCTCTGTCTTTTATTATTAAAAAATCGAGTTTAAAAGTTATTGTTTACTTTTATTGCTCATAAATATGTTTATAATGAATGAATGAAAAGCAATCAACGATTATAAACATTTATAACATTGTATACAATATTTTTATTTATGAATATTAATCGACGTCTTTGTGTATATGCAATCATTGTGTTCTGAAATAGCTGATGAGTTGAGATTCGCTGAGTGAAAAGTTATTTTTTTACTCTAACTGCTTGTAAATACAGTGTATGAATATCAGTGTAATAAATGAATCAGAATGAATGATCAATGTTCAGAAATTAATATACTTTTATTTATGCTTGTTCATCGACGACTTTCATTGCGTCTTAGCAATCACTGTGTTCAGAAATTGCTAAAAAGTTGAGATTCGCGATGAATTGCATGAAATTTCTCTGTTTTTTTTATCTTCGAGGTTTAAAGTTATTGTTTACTCTTATTGCTTGTAAATATTTAAAATGAATGAATGAGAAGTAATCAATGACAGAGACATATTTATTACATATATATAATACTTGTTCATATTTATTCGTCATAGCAATCACTGTGTTCCGAAATGGCTGAAGAGTTGAGATTCGCGATGAAGTGCAGAGCATCGCGACAACGTCCAGCGTTGAGAAGACAATGTTCAAAGTGTATACCAGGCACTACATACGTACCAAATGCGATGGATATGAATACTCAAGAGAATGGAGTGATGCAAATGTTGGACATTCGTAAATCAGCATCACCAGTGCACTTCGAATGCGGTGATTGCAGACATCACACATAATTCGAATGCAATTTAGCGAAATTATTAAGCGACCGTCAATTGAATTTAGTTATGAATTAATAAGCAGTTACAAATGAAGTGAAATGAATTTGAAATAACATTTGTTATTCGTCTTTTACTCGAGATTAATGTGCAAAAGATGAACACTGTGCGGATATTGAGAAGAGGCATATTATTTTAGTACAAAACGGTGATCAAGTGATATCGTAACTGAATATTTTCACCGCTTTTTGCTATATAATCACCAAAACGCTGCGTTTTTCATTAAAAAACTAAAATCAATCATTTATTGTTGTGATACACATTTTCAAAAGCAAAAGTTAAACAAACATGACATTCATTCATTTCATAACTTTCGTTTTCAAAAACACACAATAATTGTTTTCTAAACGAAAGCAAAAGTTTGCTTTCGAGCTGACAAAACATCAAATTATAACAAAAAATCATTGCCTTAAACAGAATAGAGAAGAAAATATAATATTAACGTGAAATTAGCATTTTCATTGGTTATGTTTTTTAAACAAGAAACTTCAATTAGGAAGCAGCGAGTTAAACAAACTCTAACTTAGTAATCACAGAAATGCAGTTTGCATCTCTATTCAAGCAATATTATTCAGCATTCATCGATTTTACTTTTAACCCTAAAGAATATTTGATAATTCAATTGAATTCAGCAAATATTATTATTACCATTTTTCAATTTTAAATTGCAAACAGTTTCTTTTATAATTTGACCACAATTTTTTTCATTCCTTATAGGACATTTCATATTTAGATCACTTTAAACACTGACAAAACAAACACACTCACATTAAACATGAACTTCATTCACTTTGATTATATTGAAATATTTTAAAATGAAGAAAAG
>NCKV01001168.1:0-11400 GCA_003675905.2 Leptotrombidium deliense
ACGAGTGAATATTAAAATTATGTAAATTCCAACATAAATATAATAATTAGATAAAAGTTTGAACACATATTTAACATAATTGAGGGAAAGCAAAAAGCAAATATTGTTTTGATCGATCACCTGTCGATTTGAAAAGCAGTGTTCAGCACACAGTGAGAACATGATGTTCACGAAAGCACTCAAAATATTTATCACATTTATTTGCAAACGGTTGACGAAAAGAGATACAACATTTCCGGACAAGTTCATATAAAAGAAGTCCTTTGACGAAAATTTTTAAGATTAAAAATGAATTGCTACGAATTGCTTGTTATTTTTGCGATTATTGGTTTCGCAACATGCGGAGTTGTGCCCGCAAGCAACAAAACATTGTGTCAGGAACACAGAGAAAGAGAACAGAAATCAAGCAATGTTGCGAAATTGGTTCCAGAATGCGACGAAAATGGTGATTACAAACCGAAAGCTTGCTATGGTGAAAGTGTGAATGGAAAACCGTTTTGCATTTGCTTCGCTAAGAATGGCGATGTGGTCAAATCTCCGTCACGCAATACTGCTGCATGTGCTTGTTATGTTGAACAACATGAGGCAACTAAACCACCGTTAAGTGAGTAAATATAACCTAATCTAGCATCATTATTTCGATGAACAATTAAATACATTTTAAATATTTTAATCAGGAAAAGGCGCTTTCAAACCGAGTTGCGAAAAAGATGGAACTTATTCGAAGAAACAATGTCACAGTTCGACAGGAATGTGCTGGTGTTCACTTCCTGATGGAAAGAGAAAGACTGAACCTTCTCGTGAAGAAGTAAAATGCGCATAAATAAGCCGATTTATATGATATGTATAAAACAATAATAATTTCTGCTTGTTTTATAACATATAATTCATATTGCAATAAAACTTCAAAACAATTCAATAAAAAACAGTTAATCTCAGAATAAATGTCACACTCGAAATCAATGATATAATCTGAAATGAATTACTACGTATTTCTTGTGATTTTTGCAATTATTGCTTTCGCAGCATGCAGAGTTTTGCCTTTAATTAACCAAACATCACAGGCGACAATTCATGAACAGTTTAATAATTTATAATTAATAAATTATAAGTAAAAACAGTAATCGTGAGTGACCATGCTTCAGTCAGAGGAGATTCATTACCTCTATTGTAAATCAATTTTGAGCTTTCAATTGTTGTCATCGTTATTAGTTTGTCATTGAAATACTTCATTTGCTTCTGCAAATAAACAAATTTACTTTGTTTTAACCAACTGGAACAAATAAAAATGATATCTGGAAATTGAAGAAATCAATTCGAATGAAATGATGAACATAATATTTTAAGCTTTGTAACCTTTCAGTTTTCAATTGCTGTGAAACTGAAAGGAGATAAAAGTTATTTTGAATTGGATTGATAAATTATCATCGAGTGCTTTAATTATAATAAAAATACGCAAATTTTCTTTTTTGTTTTTAGCATTTTACTTTAAAGTTGATTTCGAATAAAAAAGTAATTTTGCATTATTTAAAGTTGCATAAAGCACAAAATTGAATAAATGTGTAAATAAAAACTAAACATTATTTCGACATTAACAACATATTTTCAAGATAAATAGTAGACAGAAAAAGCACTCGAAATGAATCCGAACTTCAAGTGTCGCACGATTGTTTAAAACGCTTCGTGTGCAAACAAACGTATTCCTAATTCGTTTTCCGTTCTGATTGATGATATTTTTTAAGTATAAATATCGCGACATTTCCCGAATCAAATTCATACTGAAATAAACCAACAATGAATTATTTGGCAACATTAGTCGTATTTTGCTTCATCGGTGTCGCATTTTGCGGAGAAACGAAAACAGCGTGTCAGGAGCACCGAGAGCGAGAATTGAAGTCAACCGTGTTAGCTAAACTGGTGCCAGAATGTGATGAGAATGGTGATTACAAGCCAATTGCTTGTTACAACGAAAGCGTCGGTGGAAAGAGATTCTGCACTTGCTTTACGAAGAATGGCGATATTGCAAAATCACCATCGCAGAATGTGAAGAAATGCGAATGTTACGTGTCACAACATGAGGCAACAAATCCTCCGAGTAAGTATTCTTTTTATTTTACAATTATTTGCATTTTTGCTTACGTTTAATCTTAGGAATTGGAGCCTTCAAGCCAGCCTGCGAAGCTGATGGTACCTACTCAAAGAAACAATGCCATGGATCGACAGGTATGTGCTGGTGTTCACATCCTGATGGAAATAAAAAGACAGAACCGACTCGTGGAACATTGACCTGTGAATAATTGAACTTTCATACGTTCACTCTCAATGATAAATGAAAAAATGTTCTTGAAAGTTCCTGAAATTTCAATAAAACAGTTTTGATCGACTGTTGCAAGTTAACATTGTTTATACTGAAAAATGATATTTACAACTTTTTCGACGAATGCTTCAGTTCACTTCAGTTTTCTAAAACTTTTCATTTGGTAAACATTGATATCACATCTCGTGCATGTGTATTCAAAATCAAAAAATAGTTCACTTCATACGCTTTTGCATCAATCCATCTTCAAAACTTATTCATATTTTCATACAACCAATATAACTGAAAAACGACATTCGTTTTGCATTAATTGTTGCGTTGATACATTCATTACTTTGTATCACTTACTGTAGTCTTCGACAATTAAAGCAAATGTCTCTGAAATAAACATGCATATTGTTTATCAAATTGAGAGAACAAATCTCAAGTGTTAGTCAAGTTAGTTAGTTAATGTGAACGCTGCGCTTAAGTTCAAATTGCAAACAAATAAATATGGAATATATTTCAAGAACAGTTTGAAAGTCACAGTTATCTGTGTTTAAAAATCGTTTACAGAGGCTTTCAATTTGTTATTTAGATTTTATGTTTCACAGCTTTCCTCGCAAATAATTTATGAATTTTGCATTCAAGATTTGATGAAAATGCAACACTTTACAGCAAAAAGTGTTACATGTTTACATAACGATTAAATTCGGGGACGAGTACATAAAAAATTAAGTAAGACGGAAAAAACACTTGAAACAATCTGAAAATACCTCTATTTGATGTAAAAGTCCTTAAGAACGTAATTGAAACGACGACTATTTGTGCGCACAATGAAAAATTATCATTTCACATGTAAATAAATTCACTTATATTTAATTCAATCACTGTTTTCTACTGATTATGCAACTTTTGCTAAACTTAAGTAAAACACAAGCAAATGGAAATTAAAAAGTTACCAGAATTGCAAAACTTTAACCCTGCTTTAAAGAAGCTTAAAAGTTGCATTTGTACTCATTTTTTACCACAACAAAATTTTCCATAATTTACAATCAAATGTTGTGTACCTCTTCACGTGAAACACTTTTATAAAAAACAAGGAATCAAAGCTCGCAACCCAAATTGCAATGCTGAGTGCTAAGAAGGAAAATTTACAGCGATCCACAACAGCAACATGTATGTTCTTTGCTTTAAAATAATCACTCCTCTTCATCGACTCACAGATAGTCAGACTGAAATGAAAATTCTCGTGATTGCAGTTTTCTGAATATTTCCAATTATTATTTTGTTCTCCATTCACTTCCACTGATTACTTTTTTGTGTAAAAAATAAACATCACTCACAAGTGTACTCTTACATTTAAAGAACAAATTTTGCAATAATTAAATAATGTTATCAATAAATTCGTATACATAATACACGTCGTTTGAATTAAATCGGTATTCTCAATTGCGTCTCTCTTCAATCTCAAATCTCGTATAATTGCGTCTGACTTGAAAAGTGTCTTAAGTACATTTTCAGTGTAAAATACAAAGAATGCAAACGTTTCTTTGGCACACAACGAAGACTGTTATTCTCAATACACAACACATAAGGCACTGTTCATTTTGGTTCAGACGCACGACTCGTTTTGCGGTTTCTTGTCGATAACTTCATTTTGGTGGTCGTCGTTGTTCGAATGCATGTCTTCTTCTTGGTCGCACACATTCACATTATTCTCGTCGGTGTGAAACGTAATCGACGGCGCTTTGTACCATACAAATGAGTCCACAATGAATGCGATGAACATTATAAATGCGGTGAGTCCATGAAAGACCAAACGGAACTTAGATGGGTCGTAAACTCTGCAAGCGCCCGGTTTGCCGCAATTGTACTCCCAAAAAAGACATGCAGAGTCAACAACAGCGCCATAAATTATTGGACAGGGCACGTTGCCTGCAAAGAATGGGCACAAAACAGTTTCCGTTTACTTAAAATGCGTCTACAAACAAAACGGAGAGCTGTGTTCACCTCCCCGGGTACTTACCAAATAAGCCAATAGCGAACGATATCAAACCGAGTGCCATTGCTTTGTCTTCGGGCTCAACGCATCTATGGCACAGAAAATGCGTGAAAACGTTTTTCGTAAGTTAAACAGTTCTCGAAAAAGAAAACAAAACGCACCTCAATGTCAATAACATTGAACCAACTTCTGAAGTAGAATGAACCAGAACGAATATCGCGAATATCAACGTATACCAAACTAAATTACCGCAATTCAATGGACACGGACCATTTCTTGCGTCCAATTGTTCGGTCAAACAATCGCATTTAGAAAACGAAAACTGCGAAATAAAAGTGATTACGTAAAACAAATGGCTGCGAAATGGTAGAATAAGTACCGAATCGTTCGCTGAAGTCAGTTCTCGGCATCCTGCCAAACAAGGCGATACATAAGTTATATTACCATTTACACAAACAGGTGAATATTCGCCCTTCGGACACGAGCACTGTTCGCCACAACTGCTTTCCATGCTACATAGAAAACAGTGTTACAGTGTTACCTTGCTATTGAAAAGAAAGCTTTAAACTTTTGCTTTCAAACTCACTTTTCACTGTTCAGGCCGACAAACGTGCTTAAAGGACAACCGAGAAACATTAAAATAATCATTCCGAATGCGTACAGAAGCGCGGAAAATGCGATCCATTTCGCGACGAAACGAGGACTTGGCTTAAATTTTTTCATAAATATTCCACTAGCAAATATTCCGACTCCCATTACTAGTACACCGGCAATGCCACATATGACACTGGCTTGGCCAGCGGTCAATTGAAACTGACTTTCCAAGAATTTTGGCAGAAACGTGTAAACACCGGCGATCGGCAGAATATGTAAAACACTGCTCGCTGTTCTTAATATCAACACCTCATTCTTTAACAAGCGTTTCATGGCAGACGGAAAATCTTTTAAATTCGGTTTGCCGTCCGTGTGATTTACAGTCACCGATTTGCTCGACTTTTCGCTTGAATGCTGACCATTAATCAAAGGATGCTTCTGTTGTTGAATTTGTCGCTGCACTTCCAGCGAATTCTGTCGCTGCTGGTGACAGTACGAACTGGGGTCGGGTCGCGGTAATTTGCGTGGAAACGCCATCATTATTATTGATGTGAACAGCAAAGATATGCCAACAATGACTACTCCTAACCACCAGGCACCGATCCATTGTGGGTCGTTCGGCGTCACTGCCGTCGATTGCTCAGCTAAACACAATAACAATGAAATTAGCGGTCACTATTACAATTGCTTTCATCATTTACGTAACACAACAATAATAATAAAAATAGCTCACTGAAAGGGAAGCCGACGTGAACACCGGTACACAACGCACCCAATAGGAAACCGAAAACCGGTCCAAATATGCGGACACCAATTGTAATGCCTGATTTACGACGTGAAAAGAGAGTGAAAAGTGTACAGAATGAGTTGAGTAAAAGTGAAAACATACCGAAATAGAGAGGAGATTCTTTCGGAGCGACGTTGTCATCGATATACGGAATACCCAAAGTAGTGACTGCTGTTGAACCGATACCGATTAAAAGCCGAGTGATGAAAAACAATGGCAACGCAAAATACACTGAGCTCAGCTGCTGATTTGTACGATCCGAATCGAGACATTCGTCGGTTGCACTCATCAAATGATTCTCATCAATCACAGACATGTTTGCTAAACGCGACAACTGCGAAACGGAGGAGTTACGCGTCACACACAATTTACTCCTTAAATGATGGTCACTTAAGCCGTCCACTTTACTATCACTCAACAACGAAAACGATTCTCTGGAAAACAAAAAATGAGGCGACGACGAAATGATCGATGCCAACGCGAACACCAGAGTACCGCATGCGATCCATTTCGGTCGATGGCCGCGACCGCCGTAATAAGTCAATAAAAGCACGCCACCGATTTGTCCGATTTCGGTGGCTGACAATATGATACCAGTTGTTGTACTCTGAATTTGATAAAGCTTCTCAATAGTGGTCAAAACACTGACGAAATAAGTGTGATACATTCCTTGCAATACGCTTGTCAAACAAAACGTTACCAAAAACGCTTGTTTGTTGGCGAACCTTTGTAACCATCGCGGCCTAAAAACCCACAAACCACACGAATAGTCTTTGCCCATCGGCTGACAAGCATCCATCACTCGATTTTCAATTTCTTCCGTCGCGAAACGCATTTTCGCATTATTCGAATCGTACTCATACTTGCCATTGCTTCGTTCTTCAGTGTCAAGGTCTCCGTCGGCGGCAGAGACCAGCTTATATGTGCCGTTTCGCATTAAATGCACGTCTTCACTCTCATCCACTTTCGCCATTTCATCTTTCATTTTCGTTTAATTCGAGATTTGTTCGTTAAGACTTTGTAAAATTAACCAGAAAATAATTTTTCATTTTGTGTAAAGGCTTCACACTTCACTTGACGTCAAATTATTCAATAAAATTATCAATAATTCATATTTCACAATAAATGCCATCGATCAGACCGACACACAACTTTCACAAATATAAAAAAGCGTTTTAACTTTGTTTTCAAAAATACGTTTCAATGATTAAATGGAATCAGCAACAGAATGAACAACAGGTGAAGAGATGTTAACGATGAATGCAGTTCAAGTGAAACACAATTTTTTAAAAAATAATCGAGTGTTCAATCATTGTAAGCACATGCGCAAGGAGGCGTATCGATTTTGGGCTCTTGTGTAACACAAGTTGCGTTCGTGTTTCGTTCTCTTCCATTTTTTCGTTCTGTGTTAGTGATGTTAATGCGCTCTCTTGCGAGCGGTAATAATTTTTCGAGCGCGAGCAATGAGCGGTTAACATCGCTATTGTGCGTGGTACTGTAGTACTGTCTTAATTAATATGTGACGACGTCATATTCAAGAGCTTCTCCTTCTAACCTTCCTACAAGACTCACTCACTCGCTCACCACTCTTCACTTTACTTTATGCTAGACATTCGATGTGTTGGCGAATAAAGTTTCTATTTCTTTACTCGTTCTATCATCGCTTCAGCTGCATGTTTTGATTGAACCGAACCGCGCCGCGACAATTTATTCACTCGCACCGCTTTTGCATGCCGTGAAATGAGTTTTATTTATGACTGACTTTTTGGGCGAAAATTAAGCCTTAATCAACATTTTTAATCAACCAAATACATAGAAGCAGCTACTGAACTACAAAGAAATTAACATTTCGGTTATAAATGTTGATTTTCGGCTTTCATTTGACAATTTTGTAATTTTTGTTGAAATTATATAACCTTGAGGTTCGCTTGTCAGTCACGTTCATCGCAATCGGATTCCCACAGTCGTGCAAAAGCGCCGCAGCGTTGGCAACAAACCCAATTGCAAATACGTACAATATAGTACTTTAAGTCGAAGAGACAGTGAAAAAATAAGTGGGAAAGTGAACATAGCCTTGATTTACGTATTACTAAATTTAGTATTAAATTGTCACTGCTTTTTCTATTGAGTTTTGTAACACATTTACGACTGACTAGTAAATTAGATTTAATTTAAACAATTCATCGAATATATTACTTTTACAGACATTTACGTAAACGTCAACATTGAAAAGTTAATATTGAATTAAGTTAAACTTGATTTGCTGAGATTAATTTCAATCAAAATGAAAATTACACAACAGACGTGTGTGTCTAATTGAATTCGATTAGATTTTTCATTAGAATACAAGTTAACAACTGCGATATTTCGTAACTAATTAACACAAATCAAATCAGCACAATTTGTGTGTTTTGAAAATTAAATTAATTAGTTTTTATTTCGATTAATGTAACCTTGAAAAGTAGTCGAATCAGAAATAAACATTTTACGTGAAAATTGCACAACACAGAAAGAGAGAGATAGACACACTTATAATTGCTTTATTATCGAATGTGATCGTCAGAGACACTCAGACACACTCAGGCGTTCATTTATTATATTAAACTCATATTTACCATATTTACAAAAACAACATTTCTCATTCGACGCCCTTTTCCAATAATCTTTACTTGCAATTCTTTGAAAAACAGAGCAGAGGCAAATAACTTGATATGTACTTTTACCTTCGAATAGCAATGCGCGAATTTAAAATGATCTGCTCTCGAAATAAGAACAGTGCCATTTTTTATCGAAGCATAAAATTGTTGCTGTGACAAACTAAAAAAAGTTGAATTTGCACATTTTCGTTGTTACGCAATTTTTACGCGAATTTAAAATTAAATGAAGAAAAAAACAATTCTCGAAAAGCAAGCAATGAATTATTATACGAAACAAGCGAGCATTGAAAGAACATTAAACATATTAAAATTGCTAATTACTTACGTGTAAAAGTGTACTTAATCAAGTTTTGTGATTTTGTAGATTCAAGTGGACGACGATCACCTGGCAATGAAAAGTGAGCTGCGAACGCTGATTATTATGATGATGCTCGCCATTGTCACTTCTTAGAAACGGTGTGTCCTTATTTCCCGAAAAAAGCGGACGAATTATAAAAGATGCCCTAATCTTTATCTTCCATATATTTTTTATATGTATGTATGCAAGTCTGCTTTTCGCACTCTTCATTGCGACTGCTGTAAAAAACTTTTTTCGCCGCAAAACTTGAATATATTTAAAAGCCAGCAAACAACAACAACAACACACGAATATGCAATTCAATGCATTTCGCAGCACTGCAAACTTGTTGTTCATCGTATAATATTCATGTTGCTGTTTATATTTGTGTGTATGTGTTGTTTCACAAAACAATATTGAATATGTAAACAAATCTGATCGAAAAATCTCACTTCACTTCAATTTCAATAATTAAAGTGTGCATTTATGTAAATAAACGTTGAAAAACGTTGTAATAGTACGTTTACGTCATTCAAGGTAACAAACAATATTCGCAGTGTGTGTAAAGTGAAAAAAGATGTTTTCGGTTCACTTTTCGGGAACGCAAATGCAAATGACAAAAAATAGACACACGAATGCTTCATTATTACATGTTATATAATTCCTTCAAACAACCAGTTCACAATCACACATATAGACATACATTCGTACTTACTGTGTTACTGCGGCCGCACTGCACTCTTTCTCCAAATACGAGTGATTAGAATAATAAATACGTTTTATTGTCCACCACTGTATACAAGAAACACGATTCAACAACATTTGCATTTAACAAGTTTTTAATAACTCTTTCGCAGCTGCATTTTCATTTCATTTCATTTTTGATAATTTATTATTATTATTTATAATTGTTTTTAATTAATCTAATATTTTATATACTCATTTGTCTACTAATAATTTTGAATCGAATCGAAAACTACAGAAAACAAACAAAGCAATCGATTGAAATTGAATGAATGAAAAACTAATCAATGAATTAATGGCAATTAACGAAATTGAATCAATGATTCGATAAATGCTTCAATCAAATCGCAGTTTGTTTTATCGACAATTTGATCGCAATTCTCTTCATTTGTTCACATGTCGTTGTTAACATCTAAAAAGGAATAAAAGCAGAACACATATTCGCATTGTTTGAACGATTGCAGTACTTTTGCTGGAAACAATTACGAAATGCTTACAATCGCAAATAATGTAAACGACTATCAATGCAATTAAATACAGATTACACACTACACTTCGGGAGTAAACAATAAATTACGTTTTCATTTAAATTTTTGTTGTATAACATTGTTATAATTGTCGTTATTTAAATTGTTTCATCTTTTTTTGCTTCACATTTGTTTAGTTGTGAATTGTGTACACAGAAAAATAAAAAAAGAGCGACTTTGTAATTTGTATTTACTTTTTTTGGAAAACGACAACAATGTTGCAATTTCATTTACGCTTTGCTAACGATTTATAATCAATAATTATTTTAAGAATCGTTTTTTCACTTTTTTCATTCACATATTTTCGATTCAACACTTTCACACATTTGAGTTGTTGTTTGAGATCTCTAATTTCCGTTTGTGTTTAATTGCTAAGCGTTGAATCGAAAAAGGTGTAATTTGTAATAATTTGTTATCACTTTACAATCGTTCTTCATTGAATTTAATTTAAACATTCTTCAGCTTGTCAATCATTCGAAATGATCACCGGTGAGATCCATACATTAAGTGATTTGTTTAATTTAAGAAAAGTGGTTCCTTTTGCGTTACTGAACATTGCTTCAGTACCGGTGGTGTTGCTGGTCACTGCTGGCTGCAACAGCAGCAAACTCTTCTTGAACATCATCCGGATCGTTTGCACTGTTGTAGTCAGAGTCTGGACTCGCCTCTCCGAGTGGAAGCAACTCATCGTCGTTCTTTTTGTGTGCACTCGAGTGTCCAAAATTGGATAACTGATCTAAAGAGATCACCGAAGACATGAATTCTTCCAAACGGACTAATTTTGTTTGCTTTAAACAACGCTTTTTACTCCAACAGATTAGCAGCCAATCGAGGAAAAATAAAAGTCCAGCAGCCACTTTAAGCCCACTGCACACTCCGACATATCTAAAAGTGAAATCACGTTTTTAAACGGAACAAACAATGACAATGGAAAGCACCTCAACCGAAAATGTTCAATGTTATACATCAAACAAAAGCCTCCCTGTCGTCCGCAGTGAGCTTTCCATAACAAACACGTCGAATCGATAACGTTACCAAAAAGAATGGGAGACGGTATGTACGCGAATAAGCGAAACAACACGAACTGCATTCCTAATGCAAACGCTCGTTCTTCTTCTTCGACGGATCTGTGGTCACGAATTACAAGTGAATTTCAAATGTGAGAAACGTTTTCAGTGTAGCAAATAATACCTTAAAATAATAGTGAGAAGCGGCATTTGGTTGATTGAAACAGCAAGTGTAACGATAAATAAAATGATAAGAAACAAAGGCATCGCTTGGCACATCTGAGGACACGGTCCGGCTGTGGCTATCGGCACTGCCCTCACTTCTTGATGAGTGAAAAAGTCTTTTATACAAGCACAATTACTGTAATTTTGTATCTGCAAATTCGAAAGAAAAACGAATATTGAACACATTAATTTAATTTACGTCAAGTATAGCTCACATGTCT
>NCKV01001169.1:0-11392 GCA_003675905.2 Leptotrombidium deliense
AATGTAAAATTTATGGACACCAAGGTGGCAAGTGCGTCGATGGTGACGATGGCAAGCAAGTTTGTGAATGTTACGATTAAAGGCATAAATTAAATAATAAAGATTAATTACCGCATTCTTAAAAAATATGTTGTTCGGTTCCTCCACAAAGGAACCAATGTAATAATTTACAGCCAAAATTCAAGTATGGTTGTAAAATAGTTCATATTTTCGGGTGTTTTCGCGGAATTCTTGTGTCTATTAGCCCATTTTACATTCTACCACAGCAGATATGAATAAGTTTGACCTGCTCAATTAGATGAATATCTATAGCAATATTCACTATATAAACTGTTCTACTTGTTACTGCTTATGTAATCTGAAAGTCGAAATAAAAATGAAAATGTGTGAAACTGTAATTGTACATTCTGTCCCACGTAAAAGTGCAAATGTTTGACATGAAAGTACAATAAAACAGGAAAATCCACATATACAGCGGGTATTGAAATGCTATCTTAATAAATCCATAATTCCATTAACATAGAAAAGTATAGAAATACGTTATATTTTTTACCGCAATTTTGCGGTATATGCTCAACGCGTGATATGTTTGCCGATTTCGCCCTGTCGATCCTTTTGTAACCAAATTTTTACGAATAACTAATTACTACATTACCGATAGATTTAACTACTTTTGGTTAATTTTCAATAAAAACGACAATAAAAAATGTAGTTTTTTAAGTTGTTTTAAAAATTAATTTTTTGGTGGCAAAATTCTTTTTTAACTGTGTAATGCTAGGATAACATGTTTACAAAATTATCGGCTATTAGTTAACGATTTTGGTGAATGTCAAATACCATTGCTTTTGTTACCAAAAAAATTGATCTGCCTCTGTCAATCAAGTAATTACAGGAAAATTTTAAAAATTGCAAAATTTCTATTCAAACATATACGTAACAAATTGGTGCAATTCATATTTTGTTGCGACATATATTTGAGTCGATATTAACGTTCAAACATTTGCACTTTTAAGTGGGACAGACTGTACTTTGGAACCAGGTATGCCAACTTTTTTCCTTAACCACGTGCGATCAGTAAACGACAATGTGCGCTGGCAAATGTTGTAATATGTTTAATTCAAGATTAATAGACAATAGTTAAATTAATAGATATAAAATTAATTCAGAATTAATATAATTAAATGTAATGAGTAGAAACATGAGAGCGACTACACTCACAATGCGTGCCAGTCAAAGGGTTGCAATATGTGCTTCATTTTTCTTCTGGGTATTCCTACCTCAACACTTAATCAAAGAATAATTGGAACTTTTCGGCAGTACTTTGTTTAATAAGTAATCTACACATTTACCTTTGCCATTTGGTAATTCATGGTTTGATGAAAACGAATGACCGGTGGTAACTGCTTTGTTTTACAGTTCTGTTTAACAAACAAAAAGCTGTTTTTAATATTCATTCTGTAATTTATCGAGTTGAATAACCTATGTCAGTTTAAGTAGTAAGTTATGTTGGAGAAGAATTTACACAGAAAGAGTGCGTTACTTTAATCGATATAATAGTAAAACGCATCAGATTCATTCATTTTGTAAATCTTTTTATTATCTTAAAACGAGTTGAATAAACATTCTAATTAACATATTTTTTTGTATTCTTCGAAGTTCGAACCATGAATTGGAATATAGTCCATTAAAAGTTAATTAATCAAAATATTATGAATCCCGTGCAGATGAAAGTTGTTATAATAAAAAGTAAATAATATTTGTCATACAATTGAAAAAAATTATTATTACAAAGAAGATACTTAAAAGTAAGAAATCGCAAAGCTGAACAATAATACGAAAAAATAAACTTCTAAAGTTAGTTATTCAACTATGTATGCAACAATGAAAATTGAGTTGAAGCTAATAAACCGATTACACCAATACAACAAAATTTATTATTGAATTGTGATTATTACACATTCACAGTCAGAAAAGTCATTGCTAAACTGTACATTTTAATGTTAGAATAAACATGAATAAATCATTGAAAGCAACGAAGAAAACCGAAGAAACTTTTTTCGGCTTGAATTTTAACAAAAACGAGAATAACTCATTCTTGTAACTGCTCACAGACGAAGAGAATGAGATTTTTCGAGTATAATGATTAAACAGCGGATCTTATGCGATAAAATTGCAAAATATGTATGCATTTACGCACCAAAAATGGACCAAAATATGCAAGAAAAATGTGATAAAAAATTCAAAAATAAAACTTTGTAGTGGATGAAATAATGCATATTCATTTGTGTGCAGTGAAAGTAGTACGATTATCGTTCAAAGTCTTTAAATTTCGAAAAAAGCGCTAAACATCGCAAAACTTTTCACATTTGCAAATTTAAATCTTAACAATTCTTCAGGTGAATACAAATCGAAATACTGTGGCGTTGAATTACATCCGTTGATAACAGCTGCAATCGATGCTGCTGCTCCTGATTTGCTGCTTAAATGTCCATTTTATGTTGAAAAACGTGAAAATTTGCGCTTTTATATGTTTTATGCATTTGTCGCAAAAACAAGGCTTTATGCTCACATGAGGAGGCATTCTGCTACACCAAAAAAGTGGAATTCATGTTTCAAAATTCAATTTGTTGATTACATAATTTGAACAAATCGATTGTTTACAAAATGATAGAAAAATTATTTCGTGTATCATAAAAACAGCACGAATAGTTTTCACACAGATAAGTTTTAGAAGACACAATAACTAAATGATGGAATTCAATGAGGTGATTGAATAATTGAAAGAATAACAATAATGTTTCTGTGAAAAATTGTTGAAATTGTGATTTTATGTTTTTGTCCTCGGTCTCAAGCAGATAATTTCATTTTCCCCAACGATAAGTCAATGTTGGGGATTGATGCATATTGTATATAAACTGAAACAAAGATTAAAGTTTGAGAAGTTTCAAAGTAACAATGTAAGTTACTAATGCAAGTTTATCGCATTTGTGGCCTACTTACTGTTGCGTTAATGAAGTTTAATTTACGCTTTTTTTCAGGTTCAAGACAACTATACTTTTCATTTTTGTGCTTATTATTGGATTTGCGTTTGGTCGCAGTACTGCGCCATCGTTAGACACTAAACCCAGTGAAGTTTGCGTTGAACATTGGTGTAATGAAGAGTGTCAAATTTACGCACACGAAGGTGGCAAATGCATCAACGGCGACAACGGCAAGCAATTTTGTAAATGTTACGATAAAGATACTGTGACATCGTTAAGCACTAAATCCATTGAAGTTTGCGATCAACGTCGGTGTATTGAAAAATGTCAAAGTTTGGAACATGAAGGTGGTGATTGCATGGAGGATGACAACGGCAATCAACAGTGCGAATGTTACGACAAAAATACAACGCCGGAAGTGTGCATTGAAAATTGGTGTAAGAAAGAATGTGAAAATTATGCACACGCTGGGGGCAAGTGTATCACATTTAGCAATGGCAAGCAAAAGTGTGCATGTTACGACAAAAGCACTACGCCATCGTTAGACGATAAACCCAGTGATGATTGCATTGAACATTGGTGTAATGAAGAATGTCAAATTTATGCACACGAGGGTGGCAAATGCCTCACAAATAGCAACGGCAAGTTATATTGCGAATGTTACGACAAGAGTGTCTAAATTAAATAATAAAGATTAATTGAACGCTTTCCTTAAAAATGTTTTTGTTCAGTTACTTGAGGGGACTTACATGGTGTTTCACTTTGATTATCACAAAATTCGAATTGGTTTAGAGTGCACGCGCTTCACTTTACCAACTTATATTTCCCACGTACAGCGACATATGAGGCAAGATAGCGACATAATAAAAGTTTAATTCATCATCAAGTCAAAGAGGTGCTATCAATAAACTAATACGATACATTGAAAAAACGTTCCAAAATTTACCCTTAGAAATACATTATGAAAATAGGAAAAATACATTGATATTATTTAAAAAAGCCGCCTTGCTTCTAGCGTTAAAGTTTAAAATTTAAAATTTTTAGAATTATCTTAATAATTGTGTAAAGGATCGAAAATAATTGTAAGTATCAATTTGTTTGCACGTGCATTCATTTAAAAGGGAAACGTACATTATTGTGGTCATTACAAGGAATATATCCACGCAGAATAAGCCTGGCGTAATTTGATTTTTACGAAATTGAATAGCTCAACATAATGACGAGTCCATAATTGATTTTATTTGCCAAATTTCAACTTCCTATGTCGACATCTACGCAAGGTACAAATTATTACGTTCTTAAGTTCTTTTAAAGTTTAAATAATTTTATGTTATTTATAATTAAATAATTAGGTTGTGTAGATAAGAATTATCTACAAATTTATTTAATTAATGCTCAATTAAAAAGTGTGATTTTCATTTTTTCATCATAAATGACAGCGCAACAGTGTAAATGTTACGTTTAAAGTTCCCGAATTAACGGCGAAAGAGATTTAACAAACACTCAAAAAATGTTTTGCTCAATTATTTCTGAAAGAAAAACAAATTATCTGAGTCAAAAATTACAGTTAAAATGTACATCGTTTGAAAATATTGTTTGACTTTCGTATTTACTTTACACATTGAAACTTGATGCTGTGAGAGAAATATGATAGTGTTACGAAATAACTCTAAAAAAGGAAACGCATTTCAATAATATGAAGAATTTAATTGCGTTGTTTATTATTTTGTTAAACTCTCAAAGAAGTGAAACTATTAGTTTCTCGTATTTAGAGAAAAGTAAGATAAAAAATGTTATATCGTAAATGATTGATTTCGTAGTTTCATCAGTGAATGTAACGATAAATAGCTTTGGTCGCCTCATAGCCCAAGGGACATCCTTGTGGATGCCTAGAAAACCCCAAGATTTGCGTGACATAAAAATCACCAATGGAAAGGTGATAATCGAATATTACTTTGTACAGAAACAAGCAACAGATAAAAATTGTAAATGTAAAACAGATGAGAAATGTTGTGAAGAATGGAATTCTGAAGTTGTAAATAACATAATTAAAGCAATGAATACATTAGAAAAGTATTCGTGCATTACATTTGTTCAGTTAGGTGACAGTGTCATGCGAGAAAATAAACCAATCGTGAGGATTACAAGAAATGGAGGATGTGGAGCACGCATTGGAAAGTATCCTCGACGTGGAACAACACTTGATGTAGGAGATTGCATAACACACGGTGTGCACTTGTTTATACACGAATTGATGCATACTTTTGGGTTTCATCATGAACATCAACGAACAGATCGTGATGACTACATTTGGGTTAATTACTCGAATATTGAGACTAACTTTAAAGCTAATTTTAATAAACTGCAGGCAATCGAATACTTTAAATTAAATGAATTTCCGTATGACTTCAATTCGATAACACATTATAAAACATTGAAGGATTTAAATTTATCAAAGATACGATCTAAAAATGAGAGCGTGATTAAAAGTGAGAACATTGGAAGTAAGAAAGTGCTGTCGAGGTGGGACAAAGAAAAGCTTAAAAGGTTTTATTCGTGTGAATTTAATGACTTACTGAATGTAACACGCGTGAATTACAAAAGAAATGAGAGTGAGTACAAATGTGGAAAAAGCTGTTGCAAGAAAACACTGCTTTTCTTCGAAAATTTTGAGTCATCGACATTGAAACTTTTACCAAAAATGAAGTACTGGCATTTAAACTTTGGCAAAACACCGTCATTGGTAACTGCTGACGAGAAGGAACACAATTTTTATTTACACATTGGAAAATTGAAACAGGCATATAATAAGTCATTTGATAATAAAACAATTTTTGGTGTTTTCAAAACAATCAGCATTGATGTGAGTACAGTACATAAATTTTACTGTCTGACGGCAAAAGTCAAATTTTGGGGTCGTGGAACTGCAAATCTAATGACTGCAGTTTTCGAAGCAGGGAATGAAACAATTGTGCAAGAAGAATCATTTAACGAGGAATTTAGAAAATGGGAAAAAATTGATGTAAAAATTATGAAGGAAACGGATTTAATTGAATTTGAAATAAGAGCCTCATTGACAGCAGGAGCAAACTTGGCTGTTGATGATATAAATTTAATTAATTGTGACACAGAGAGTGTTGAAGACAAACAATTATAATTGGTCATGCTCCTAGTGTTTTAAAATAAATATCACAGCACCAGAACGGCAGTCAAAAAAAAAATATAAATAATACAGCAGCAGACAATATTTTTATTTTTACTATTTACTCACAACATTATACAACAAATAATTAATTCTTATGTTTCACATACACGCATGTAATCACATTATTGTCTACTTTGTGCTTTTGGTGACAGCATTAAGTTTTTGTTTGTTCTTAACGCAACGCATCGCAGTAGATTACTTTGAAAAGCGTTTTTGTGATAAACGAAAATTCAAAGTTGTGAATATTTCATCAATTCTTTGATTCAATCTGGACTCCATAGCCATTATCAGTTTGTCAAAAAGCGAGCTGTGAAAATCTTTCAAACTTTGCTCAATTAAACTTTTCATTGCTAATTTCTGTGCTTCTTTTTCTTTTGCATTAAACGTATCGCAATCTCTCAGTTTACAAACGGTGTAATATCGATAACCACAAGGAACGTCATTCCAATTTCCATCCGTTTTTCCTCCATTGTGAAAGCTGATGCAATATTCGTGTCCGTCGATATTGTTTGGCTCTCCTGTTGCCCAATTCTCATATGTGTGACTTCTTCCGTCGAGCCATTTCCAACTATTTCCTTCTTTTAAAGCCCCGAGAAATGTGCTGTCGGCCAAAAATGATCGCTTTAGTAAATCGTTGTCGTGGGCAGAATGAATAGACACCAATGAACCATGTATTGATTCACAAAATTTTTCCATGTCAGTGAAATTTCGATATTCTCCTTCGGAATAAAAGCATCCATCGATATGTCGAACAACCTGTCCTGCTAAAAATTTACAATTACAGCTTACAGCCAAATTGTATACAATGTAAACGAAAGAAATTAATTGAAATTTCATCTTCGATTCAACAAAGTAAAACTCGTAAAAGTTTATTTCAAATGTTTAAACGGTTAGATTGGCTCTGTGACTGCTGTTACTTAATATGCAGACACGACTTTTCTAACGGATACATTACACATACTATATGTCCCCTTTAAATAAGTTTTTCGTTCAATTTGCGACAAAAGTTCCTTACAAAATAAAATCATTTTTCAGCGTAAATGAAAATATATAATATTCTATAATTTACAACAAAATCAGCAATTCGAAGAAAAACGACGAAAGGAAGATGTCGAAGAAAAGGAAAAGGTTTTGCTTTCCGCTTTTAGTTCAATTTTGATTTTCGACGCAAATCTTCAGTAATTTCGCTCGTCATTTCCAACAAAGTTTCGTTTATGCGACGATGAACGTCGTTCGCAAAGTTTGTGAAATTTGATTTCAAGCTTGCTAAAAGTTCAGCGTTCATCGATGATATGATCTTTTTAAAACTTTTCTCCATATTGTTCTCCAGTTCCTTTCTTTCCAATTCTTTTTCCTTTGCAACAAACGCTTCGCAATCTCTGATTTTGCAAACAGTGTACATTCGCCTGTGACAACTAACGTCGTTCCATTTTCCGTCATGTTGACCGCCGTTAATAAATTCGATGCAATTTTCATGTCCACCAGCATTATTCGGTTCGTTATCTTTCCAAAAGTCGAATGAATGAGGCTTTTTATCGACCCAATCCCATTTTTTATCTCTTCTGCAAGCACCGAGAAATGTTACGTCAGATGGAAATGCTCTTCTTAACAATGCGTTGTCGTGAAAGGAATGAATAGGCACTAATGAACCATCTATTGATTCACAGTACTGTTTCATCTGATAAAAGTTGCGGTAAACACCTTCAGAAAAAAAGCATCCGTCAATGTGTCGAACGACCTGTCGACCTGTGTATTCCGAGTAGCAATTAATACACAAATGTGTAATAAGTAATACTATTAAATGAATCTTGTTCATCTCGATTGATTAAACAAACAACAAAAAAGTTCGAGGAAAATGTTTTCGCTTCGCTTTTATTCATTTCAACCGGTAACAAATAACGAAGAAGGAAGTTGCTTTTTAACGTGCAACATTTGGGCAAATAATGCTGATTTGTGATAAAGAATAAACAATTTCATCTAAAATGTAAGCGTTTGTCGTTTCAGCATTTAAAGGATGCTACACTACTTTATCGAGACACTTGTTGAGCGAAACAGCAATTTAGGTTTCTGTTGACGTCACACACACATACACAGAATTATTCATATTCATTTAAGCAGTACTTTTGTGGTAATTGTACACATGTGTCAAGTGTCACATCATTTCGTACTGAACAGTTATTTTTTACAAATTCATTCAGTTTATTGCAAAAAATTTTATTTCAATTTTCAGAATTCTTATTTAAACATCAAAAAATTAATTAATACATTTCTTGAAATTCCAAGTTTGATACATTCCATGTATTTAAACATTCAACGGTTAGTTGCGTCAGAATTTATTCACACGACAGGAGTGGAGTCCCGTTTGCTGAGACCATCTTTTAATTTTCGCAAAACATTTTGCAAGAAATGTCGTCGAATTATACATTTGAATTTACTTTTCAGAGCAGTGTAAGCTGTTTCGCCAAGTTTCGCATGTTTTTCCAAAAATGGTTGAGATGTTGGCGATATTTCTTCCAGGAATTGTGCGTCATCGTTGACCTTTAGGTCAACCACTGTTGCAGTCGCATTCAAGTGGTCAACGCTGGCTACTATTTGCAAATTCTTTACTACCATCGAAAATGATATTAAACGTGACTGGTCGTAGACTTGCAAATTAAGGTTCGACCGAAAAACATGGATATCTGGAAAGCCGAGCGTGAAAATATATCCTTTCACATTACCTTCGTTGTTGGACGAAATGTTCGAAGTTCTAACTAAACTTTCTAAACCATGAAAACGCGGATTAAGAGTTATGTAACCAATTGTTATTTGTTGCTCTGACGATAAACCAGATTCAATGGTAAATTGAAGATTTCGCAGCTTTCCGGCAGTTCTTGAAATGAGTTCATCGAATTTATTCAATTGATCACATTTTTCACAAATGCACAAAGTGATCAATGCGAACGAAACAAATAATCTGAATGCAACCATTACGACAACTTATCAGACTGAATTTGAAAATTTTAATTATCAAAAAACCATTATATAGTCAGCGACGCTCGTTATAAATTATCAATTCCTTGGAAATAAATGCAGCATTTCACTTTTAAAGTGTTTTTACTTTTTTGAGATATTACATTATAAAGACCGTCATTCACTAAACCTTCACAAGACAGTTGAGTGTTCAAGTGATACTTCAAAAAATTAGCTTATAAACACATTTTTTTAATTATCAGTTTTAACTCGAGTACTGCATTCATTTCACTTTTTAATCGTCATTTGAAGTTTTCAAAATTAAAGCAAATAATGGAATTAATTGAGTGTAAAGTGAACTGTGTTATTTATGGAAATGGGAAAAATGTGACATTCAAGATTACTAAAGAAACCATTGAAACTAAGAAACTTTTATTTGGAGATGTTTTTCGACTGCCTGAGGTTGACGAAAAAGTTTCACTAACAATTTTTCAATAAAGTATTAAAAGTTCCAACATTTGTCCCTCGCTACATTTTTTGATACACTATTGACTTGATTTCGACTTGAATTAATTTAAATAACATTATCAAAAAACAATTAAATCACTTTCACTAGAGTTCACGTTTCGAATGCCGCTGCATTCATAATCAGGTATTCATAATCAGTACACATTCACTGTGCTGAAGTAAACTGAGACTAATACACGAAAACAGTACTTTTCATATCAGGAGTCGCTAAATTCCGAAATTATGAACATTTAAAAATGGATGGTGAGTGATGCGATAGCGGTTTATGTGTATATTACGCACCTGATGTTGAATGTAATGACATTTGAAACGTTGTACACCTTAGTGAGTAATTGAATTGCATTTTGAAAATGTTATTTAAATTTTTGTCCCTCGATTACATGTGATGTGCATTTTAAGTTAAGCGCTGAAAAGCAACTGTTCGATCTTGGCGGCGACTAACCAAAGTTCGTCACAGCGTTTGGTGGCAGGTAACTGTATGTGTTTCATACACTTTTGTGTTTCTTTGGTTGACAAATGTGTTTAAACTACTGCAACCGCAACACCGTTAGTCTGTCCGAAGTATCACCTCCAGATCCTGCGCCGACAATTAATCACAACCTCCGACTCCGCCGCTGCCTCCGAAAGACTACCTCCAACTCCGATCCGACTCTGACGTTACCTCCGGTTGATAACAAAAAGCACGTATTTCATTAACTGTCTGAGTGTAAATGGCGGATTATTCGAAATACAGTGCAACTCTCGATCACTGACAGTAATGTTTAATCTCAAACTGTCCTGATTTCAGAGGTGTCCTTAATTAAGAGTGACATACCAAACATGCCTATAAAATAGTCTACTTCATGTCCACTTCAAATGAACGATTGAAACAATCTGCTTTTGCTTCTGTTTTAAGATTTCTAAAAATTTCAGACTCATGTGTGCATTCTAATCTAACTATTCGCGATTAACAAGTGATTAAGCTCCCTTTGCAAGTGACCAGTGCATTTGTGGAGGTATGAGTGCAGTAATAAAACAAAGTGAAGCACAAGCGGCACGCGAAAAGTTTTCATTATTTCATTCGATTGATGACGGAGAACGGAGAAGTGCAGCCGCATTTACGTTTTTGCTTAATTTATCTACAAAAGTGTTTTTAGTTGCCGATTATTTATTGCTGTTTAAAACGTGTGAAAAATGCATTCTCTAACTAGTTACTATCTATTGCTGCGATGTCCGGCGGTGTGAAAGTTTGTGTAACCTTAAGTGCCTCGAGCTGTTCGAAACTTGTATAATGTCCAGGTCGGCTTAATTGCGAAGGTAACGCTGATACTCGTTGTTTCATTGCTTTTCTTGTCGGATTCCACTCGAATGGTGAACGTCGCTCAAACACAAACTGTTAATTACCGGTTGAGTAACTGCCTCAACTGAGGTCATCTCGACTGTCAAAAACGGCGAATCGAAAAAATGTGAGCATCACTGTATGTTACACTTTATTTCGCTTTTTGAAATACAGAAATTGCTGACCAGAGTAACAAAATGCAGGAAAGAGTGCACAAAATATTTACTCCTCATTCATTGAGTGTCGCACCAAAACTTGACTTATCGATTAATCGATCATAAAACAGGTTTCGATTAGTTGTGTAAACTTTAAACGATTTGCTGAATTTTAACAAATATCCAATAATAACTAATAAATCCACGTTTTTTTTCAGGTACTGTTCAAATTAAATGTATTGATTGCTGCGAG
>NCKV01001170.1:0-11389 GCA_003675905.2 Leptotrombidium deliense
GACATTTGATTCCCTCGTAAATAAAGTATACTTTACAGTTGTAATATAAACTTATTCGAACTACTGCTCTAACAGCTGCATTCATTCCTTGAGAATCTCCACCAGATGTAAACACACCAATTACTCGACCATTTTTCATAGTTGTGCTCGAAGGCTGCAGAACTTCACGAGTTGCAGAAGAACAAGACTCTTCATCTGCATTCATTTTGTGAATTTGTTTTATAAATTTAAATTAAATTCATCGAGTAAACATGACGAATAACAACTTTAACAAAAATGGCAAAAAATTGTGATATTCGAAATATGAACACGAGTCTTGAAGTTGGGCACTTCAAAATTCTATGACACATTAAAACTGAGAAGCGCGCTCCTTCACGTCATTGCGTCACACAATTACAATTACATGAGAGCGTTTAACGCAAAGTGTGAGTGAAGCAAGTTTGCGGCGCGCACGCTTACAACTGAGAAGCTTGTGTCGCCTCAGTGCGTTTATTTAAGCAAGAACATTTGTTGACTACAGTTTGTTATCGCAAGCGGTGAAAATGGAACAACAGTGCTCGAACTCCAAGCGTCATCTGCCTATCCTTCATGTTTTAGTAGTCGGATTTCATCATAAAAAAGGTTGTGTAATAGAGTACAGTTATCCGCCTTTAAGTGAACAACAGAGCGTAAATGGCGACGACAGCAACGCTGTGTATAGCAACGCACGTTTACCGTTAATTTGGAAAACTCTACCTTCGCTTGCTTTGCCTGATGGGGCACATAATTACGACAAAGACACTATTTACTTTACACTTCCTCATCCGGAAAGAGCTGGATCTACAATATTTGGTATATCGTGTTACCGGCAAATCGATGCTGAGAAATTAACAAACAAGACATCTGATGTTACACGCGGAACAGTGCAAAAAAGTGTTGTCGTCTTGAGCGAATTACCATTATTTGGTTTAATATCTTGTAAATGTGAAATGATCACCAAAGTTTATTTCAATGAGTGCGATTTTTCTAAAGTTGATTGTCTCGTTGAATTGTACGATAATTTAAATATTTGTGTGTCAAAAAACATGTTGCAGACAAGTGAGGCTTTTTTATGCTTGAGCCCGAAAGATCTGATTGTATCTTACCAACATAAACTATTGATTCTCTTTAAACTGATACTTCTAGAAAAGAAAGTATGTTAAATTAACAAACAAAATGTATATTAATTAATTTTTTTTTCTACAGGTGTTGTTTTATAAAACTCCGGTCAACATCCTTTGTACGACAATACTGACATTGCTTTCGCTTTTTCCTGGAATGATTGAGAGTGGAGGTCTGAGAAACGCGTCAAGTTCTGTTCAACCAAAGACAGCAATTGACAGGAAGTTTTCTGCTGACATTGAGCTTGTGGATGATTCGAAAGAAGCAGAGTTAATCGATTCAACTGAACGTCAAACGGGTGAATTATCGCAGCCTAAAAATATCGCAGATATAAAGAGTGAAGAGGATGTTCCAGTAAACAAGGTTGAAGAAATTTTAAAAAGCAACTTTGAAGCTGACGAGGATGAGACTGGTAATGGACAATGTTTAACACCGCCTCTATTGAAAATACCGATTAAAGACTGTGGTCTGCCTTTAGACATATTTAAAAACGGAGCTTTTTGCCACCCATATCTGTCACTTACGTATTTAGACGTATTAAGTGATGCTCGCGTCCGCAGTTTTATTATTGGTGCAACTAATTACTTATTTAAACAGAAAAGAGATTTATTTGACGTTATTGTAGACGATAACAAAATTGAGTATTACGACAATGATCTCAAAAAATTATTGGAACTTTCGACAGAGGATTTGAGGTTTGCAGATTTCCTCGTAAAAAATACTCTTGAATCGAACGGAAGTAAAGGATCAAAATTAGACAGTACATCATGGGAAGGAGGTGACGAATGGCTTCGTTACCAGTTTAAGGTCTATCTACTTTCGCTGCTGAGAACTTCAGAAACAAATGGTAAATTATTTCTCTATTTTTTTAGTTGTTTGAAGTAATTGTTTTTTAAACGCAGAAAACAGTAAAGAATACGCATCTTTCAATTCTCATTTTATGACCGCATGGAAAGAAACATATAATTATCGTATTTGGAGCGCAACAGCACATCCCGCAATACTCGATTTAAATGCAGGTCATCCATTTCATGGACAATTGAGCATTGCAGATGTCAAACTTAAGTTATCTCAGTATGTGTCATTTCATTAATGTAAGATAACATTTTCTCATTATCAGTGCGATGTTCAGCACTGAAAGAGCGAAGAAAATTAACAACACGGTAAGTCAAACAGGGAAAGCTGTTGGCGGTGCGATTACGTCAGCAAAGACAGCGGTTTCTTCGTGGTGGTCACAGTGGAATTCGAGTACGAGTAAAGAACCGAACACACCAAACAATTCGCCAACAGTGAAAGGTACATTTTCGAATGTTACCTCTTCATTATCTTCCTTCTCATTGTCATCTTTGTTGAAAGCTGAATCCGAAAATGAGAAGAGCGAAACTGATGAATAACATCAATCACACTCTTTTTACTTTTGGTGTTTCACTTCATTGAACTAGTCTCATTTTACAAACCAACAATTATGCTGAACAGGATTTATTGAGATGAGCCCAAATTTTCCTTGGATCAATAATTAAATATTACACACGAATATTGCCTGAATCGTGATTTTACTTCAATGCATTCCAAAAAGTGTGATTTTAAATTTTTCCTTTGTAATCAATATTTGCAATATTTACAACACATTTTTAGATTTTCGATTAAATGTTTTTGGTGCTGTTAAAAGCCATTCATGATTTAATCTATTTTTGCCAATGAAAATGTTTCCCTTGAAAAGCAACCGCATTTGTGGCCGTGGATATTTATTGTGTTTCGTCAAATTTTGAAAGGATTAAGTAAAAAATTGTAGTGAATTTGGAAATGAAATCCCGGAGTAAGTGCGACCTCGTCTCAGTGGACATGTGATGTTTCCATAACAACTGATGCTCAACACTGCTTTTGCAAAATTGCAGTGCGAAACAACGAAACAGAGCTGAACTCAGAGGTACTTTAGTGAATATCACAAACGTCCTTTAGGTCAATAGGTTTAAGTATGTCTCAGTGCATCGAATACTGAAATGCAAGTTCGTGATGTGTGTGTGTACAATGAATTTTGAACGATTTACTGTGCGAAGCGACGCAAATAAATAATCGCAAAATCTTTTATTAATAATGGACTGCGTATAATTGAAAGCAGGCCAAACAGTGATTGCTTATCGAGTATTGCACTTAAGGATTATGTGTGCAATAGCCTTTCATTGTTCTCAATCGGTGCGTTCGATAATTTTGGTCTACTTCGATGGATGCAAATATTGTGCAAAGATTAAAATGCAGACGAAAGCTTAAAGAAGTGTTCACGTTTTGCGTGAAATAAGTGAAAAATGTAAAACTCGATTGTTTTGGCGAAAAGCTATGAACTCTTTGAAAGTGTGCGCATTCAAAACAGCGAAAGTAGTGCTGAAAACAGCATGTGTTTTTTATTTCATAATTGGTGTAATCGTGTTTACTTTTGGATTTTCGACGTTAGTTTGGTCGGACAGCGTGTACCGATGTTTTCGAGCTGGTTCGTACATGATTGCGGCATTCATTGCAATTGGTTCGTCAACTATGGGCTTCGTAGGCGCTCATGAACACAATATTTGCATGTTAATTGCGTATGGAATTATATTGACTGTTTCACTGGTCGTTAGAACAATAACAACGTTTGTAATGCTTTCGCTGAAAGAAGAAACAAGCATAATTGAAGTGCCGTCGTTGATATCTGGTCTGCCAGGAACGGAGTCGTTGTTTATCGAGTTTATTTACGCGCTGATCGAACTCATTCTTTCTAGTTGTGCGTTCATCGTTGCATTTGGTGTAAACGACACAAACAAGAATCCATTTCTCAATCGTCGATTATACTTCAGTGTAAACGATAAGCAATTCGTTGAGTTTCAAAACGCAAGTAATGTTTGAAACATAACTCGTTATATGCAAATCGATAGAAAATGCCTTTGCAAGCGAAAAGTTAATGGAAAAGTTTAAAAGCAATTTAATACATTGATTTATTCTGTCGAATAAAAGGCATTCTTTTTAAACGCTTTCATTACTTTCTCGATTCACTGAAAATGAAAAAGAATTTCATTCGAACCATTTAACATCATCAGATGGTGTGAAAGGTAATAAAAGAATTTAAGTAAGAGCTTCATTTTCTCCTCTCTTCCTTATAACAATCACTAAAACGAATAACAAAGGATTGCAAAAAGAAACGCAACATAATAATTTTTGCAGTAAAATAGATATATACTTTACTGTTTAGTCGAAAATCGAAATTGTAGCTAAACTCAGAACTGAAGCTGTGGAAACAAAACTGTTGTCTACATCACATCATTTTCAGAGAAAATTTAATGACGAAACTTACAACTTTATCGTTCTTACACTAAATCATTGAATCAGATTTCGAGAAATAAATCTTCAAAACTTGACAGTTTCTTTAGCAACAAAATTTGTCACTCAAAAATACATCAATTTAACTATTTTTGCATAATAATAATAATGACCCAAATGTTGGCTCAATTAAAATTGAAAACAATAATTTGGGAAAGAAAGTTTTTCTTAAAGTAATGCAGTGAAGTGTCTTTTCGGTTGAAACAATTTGGCCACAGATAACGGACCCGTTTGGCACAATTACCATTTCGCACAATACCCGTTTCGCACAAACTGTACAGTAGTCGAAAAAACCCTGTTTTCCCTATTCGCACAGCAGAAATTTCCCGATTCACACAATATACTTTTCCCGAATTACACAAAAATAGTTTCCCGATTGACACAATGCATTTTGCAATTTCGCACAATGTTTGTTTCCCGATTCGCATAATAAACATTTCCAAAGGGGAAAAGAGTGTGATATAATGCTTCGGTTACCTAAATTTACTGTGATTCACTCTTCAGTCATTGAGTTGTGCAAGTGGGAAACATACATTGTGGCTTATGGGAAACAATTATTGTGTGAAACGGGAAAAATTTATTTGTGCAATTCGGGAAAAGTGTATTGTGCGACTCGGAAAACATGTTGTGTGAATCGGAAATTGATTGTTGTGCGATTCGGGAAACAAACATTGTGCGAATCGGGAAACCTGCATTGTGTGAAACGGGAAAATAATCACACTGAACATTCAATGACACTGTTCTTATTGCAAATGACTGTCGATCGTTCGTAGAATAAGAGCGAGAATAAAGAACAGAGAGTCACAGATGCGAAAAATAGACACAAATAGTGTAATAAAAGGGTGCGAAGTAGCAGGAAATGTTACAGTTTAGAGTAACAGCGCAGTTAGTTAAAAACAAAGCAATAAACTGACCGATGTGTCTGGGACCATTTGCAGACAAGTTCTTTCTACATGCATATTTTGTCTGCGAAACGTCAATCAATTCATCATTGAATCGTTTCATCGCTCATTCCATGTGTTCATCATAACACAACCTTAACAAATCTATTCAAATTGTTTTCTCGTTCACGATTGACACGCTAATCGATGTCTAACGAAAAAATGTCGTAACTAAAAACGTTCCCTCATTTCAAGCGAGTGTTTGTCACGTTTCGATGAGTGAATCTGTTTTTGTCTTCGAATTGATCGGAATTAAATGGAAAAACGTGTTGACTTAGGTTTCGTTGAGGATATCGACGATTTGTACTTATTCAAACTAAAAAGTAAATATTTTCCATCAAAAGTCGGAGGAAAACCTTCGTGGCTCTCATTAACTCATTTGCCGTCAAGTGAACAATTGAAATGTGAATTGTGTTCACATCCTTTGATACTTTTGTTGCAAATTTACTGCCCAATTGACGACCTATCGACCGCATTTCATCGCACAATATTTATATTTTGTTGCGTTCAACCAAATTGTGGTGGTGGTTTTAAAGTTTTTAGATCTCAATTAAAACGATTTAATGCGTTTTATGATAGTGAACCGCCTGATTATGAAGCAGTCGAAGAGAAATTAGATTATGATCCAAAACCTGAAAATTTTGGTGTCAAACTTTGTTCTGTTTGTGGATGTTTTGCAGACAAAATTTGTTCCGCGTGTAAAGAAGTCACATATTGTTCACGGGAACACCAAAAGTTTGATTGGAAACAAAATGGACATAAGGAGCTTTGTGGAAGGGCCACATCTAATGGTGCGTCGAGTGCTTTGCTAAAAGAGTTTGAATTGGTTATCGAAACTGAAAACGGATCAGAAGACAACAGACAAAAGGATAATGTAAAAACAGAAGCTCAACGAATGCAAGAATGTATTGATTTTATTAACCAACGAAAACCGTCGTGTCAAGATGAAAATTTTGATGAATATGAGAATAATTGTATCAAAGACGATATTTATGATAATTTCAGAAGGAAAACAAAACAAAACGCTGATCAAGTTATTCGTTATTATTCGTATGACAGGAAAAACGACTTTTTTGACCCTCTTTGGATTAATAATGAAAAGCCTGCGACAATTCCAAACTGTGAAAACTGCGGTTCTCAACGAAAAATAGAGTGTCAAATTATGCCTCAATTATTGTATTTTGTCGGTGGTGCTGATAAAAGCGTCGACTTCGGAACACTTCTCATTTATTCGTGTATTGAAAGCTGTGATGCCAAAGACGAAAATATTGCTTATCTTAAAGAATATGTGTTTATTCAAAATTTCAAACAATAAGTTGATTTGAGCTTACTGGTTAATTAACGCATGAATGTCAATCATAAAAATTAATTATAAGTGTAGTAAGTGTAAGTAAATTAATTATTCAGAGAGTTAGAAAACTTGGTTACACATCAAATTAAGGCATCTTCCTTGGATACCAATGGTTGTTTTTCAGCAGTGAATCTTTTCAAGTCCCATTTTACAAATGTCAAGCAAATTAAACCAATTATCAGCATTATAAATAAAACAAAAAATGCATAAAATACACCGATCGTTTCGATGAAGGCCGATAAAAGTGGAGTCAATATGCAGCTGATCACGGAGGAAACAAACATGATAAAACCGTAAGCTTTGCTTTCGGGAAATGGATATGTTAATTCGAGTAATGTGTCCACGGCAATTGTGCTGAATCCGGCGTGAAAAAGACCTGTTAAGAATACAGCCACAAGTAAAATAAGAGCGTTTTCGTACCACAAACATGTAAATACAAGCAAAAAGAATGTTAATATCAATGAATAGCTTGTAATTAGACAGAGTTTAAATTTTTTAAATTTGTCCAAAATGAATGGTAAAAGAATAACACCAAATATTCCTGACAATGTGTTTATCAAACCACATGCAGTTACCAAATAGAGGCCATCTTCGAAAACACTTAATATCATTTGATTTAATAAAACAGTTAATATGATTCCGAGTTTATAGTTCATTATGAGACTCGTTCCAAGCAGTAAATAGTTGCGATTTCTTAAAAGAAGCGATACTGGTTGTTCGAAAGTATTGCTCAGTTTGCGATGTTCTGCAATTGTCGGCGGAGTTTTCGGTTTGTCATCGAGAAACGTAACAACAGCAATAAACAAGACTGCTGTTATTGCTGATATTACTATTGAAAGCACAGACAGTTTGAATTCAATGTCTTCTTCGTTGAGATATCTGTCGAACAGTAATGACGGAAAAAGAAATGTGACTGCACTAGACAGTGAGCTAGCAACAGCCATCATTCCAAGTGTTGTCGCAGTTTCATCGCTCTTGAACCAAACAGAGACAAATCGCGGTGATGACAAACTTTTCAATGTTATTCCAATTGCAACTATTGACTGGCCTAATATTGTTAACCAAAACAGTTTATGTTCAAACGTAAAACACTTAACCGCCGCTCCGAACGACGAGAAGAATGTTCCCAAAATAATTGTGACTCGCAATCCATGAGTTTCGATTAGATGAGTAGTTGGATACATAAAAATTGCTGTGCTTACACTGAACACTAGTGTTGTCAACGAAACTGCCACATTCGAGACTTGGTAGTAAAAGGCAACAACGTTCGAAATTGAAGTGAACTGCAAAGTTTGAATATTATTCATAAATGAACACAGGCATAATATAAGTAACATAAAATAACGTTTCTTGTAACTTTGAATCGACATCGTTTTTACACACGTTAAAATATTTGGAACAATATTTTAGTTTAGGAAGTTAATAAAATGAACAATGACACAATGAAATCAAGCTTTAGCCGATATTAATGTCACGTCATTTCATAGTTTCATTGAGATAACGAAAAAATTAAAATAATCTTTGTTCTCCTGATAATTATTAATTAAGTCAGTTGAAAGCACACTTACTTGTCAGAACTTATCTAACTTTTAAGTAATACCTCACACTGACATTAATATGTGTGAAACATAGATGTAAATGTATCACATTTCAAAAAATGGCAGCACATTGCACAGATTGTTTTCCATGTTTCAACTGCTCATTTTATTTTCATCAATCGCTTTTTGTTGTTGTGACGAGTGCTCGTCTTTAGCAGCAGTGTCTGAAGCATCACTCAAATATGGGTTAAATGAATTAAAATTAGAAGTAAATAAGAAGACCACGAATCCAATAATTAACTCTATCGGAACACTTGCTGGACTGGCATGTATTTTAACTGCATTTACTGAAAATGATGCTTACAAAATTATGAAAGCGTTAAATTTAGACCAAACATTCACAAACGCGACTCAGTTCTATGACGACTTTCAACAAATCAACATCTCAAGATTTCATGAAGTGTACAATTTTTTATTGATCAGTAGTGAATATCCAGTTCTAGAGCAGTTTATAACAAAGATGAAAGAATGCAAATATTTGCAAGTTTCTGTCAATATTGATTTCAAAACCAAGTTACACATTTTAAACAGTGGGCTAAAAGCATACGTAAAAAATGTTACTGCGAACACAACAGACAATTGTTTCTACGAAACGTTGCAGCTGACAACAAATGAGAAATTGGTTTTCCTCAGTGTGAACAACTTTCAAGAAAATTTTCACAACAAATTCAAATCAAATAGTTTAAAACAATTATTTCGCAATGATGCAGTAAATCAATTAAGAGTGGTAAGTTTATACAACAGAGATCAGCATCCATATTTTAAACAAGACGATGAATGCCAAATAATCGAACTAAGAATTGGTCGATACAAGATGATCATAATGTTGCCTCACTCTCCTGACGGTTACATTAATCTCGTTAACAAATTGAATGCTACTCAATTGCGAAGTATTTCGAATAGATTGAAAAAGTTGAGGGAGTCGAAGGCGATGCAACTGGTTACAATTTTGCTTCCAAAATTTAAAATTGCGTCAAATAGAAAAATTACAATAAATTCAACAACAGGACTTGGAGTGCTTCAAAACACGTTTCAAACGATTCCAGGAATGAGTACAGCAAATAATTTGCAATTTTCATACGTCTCAGAAAACAGTGCAATGAAAATAAGTGATAGTGAAGGTGCAAAGTTCGGTCAAAGTGTAAACAATAGGCATGTTTTAACAGTTATAAATATGTTCAAAGTTGATCATCCATTTTTAATTTTCTTATTCGAAACTGTTACAGGTACCGATATTTTGATTTATTGTGCTGCATTTGATGCAATAATGAAGGAACATCAAATATGAATTATTGTGTAACATTAAAATAAATTTATTTTAATTCTTGAAAATATATACGCATTTATTAGTAATTAATTTTAGTTAAATCAATGTAAATTTTATGTGTTTATTGCCATCTTTTAAATATTCGAAGTTACAGAGTTAATCGTTGTTGACATGTCACTTTCTTCATCATTTAACCTGTGAATAGCTTCGTCAATGTGTTGAAAACCAATGTCGCAAGAAACGAAAATAAACGTTACGATAAACATCGCTAACGTAATTACACCAACACATTGGAATTTTGTGAAGTAAAAACTATAGTCGTTACAATTATTCATTATTGTTTGACATTAAAATAAACGCATTCTTACTTTGGAATTGGATCAAAAACTTCACAATCGACTGTTTTGTAGTTACGATTTCTTCTGCGGCTCTTTTGGTCAACGAGACGTGAATTTTCGTCCATTTTCGAAAATAGTTGTTAACTGTAGTCAGACCAACGATGAAATGAACGCAATCAGTGTTTCGATTCACTATTGAAGTGATAACGAATAATCTGTGTAATGAATGATATCATTGTGGTGTTGAGAAACGCTCGCCTGTTGAAAATGTTGTCACTGCTCTGTTCACTTCGACTTTTTCAAACTTTTCGATACATTTTTGCTGTACAAGAAATGAATAAATACTTTCATTAACAATATTTTCGAACTTTTCAAAATATTCACAATTGGACAAAAAAGTAGTTGTGAAATCTTTTCAATCACTATACAATTTAATTTAATATGAATTATTCAAATGAAAATTCTTACCATAAATAACATAAATGTAATTTTAAACTTCAAGAGTAAATTTAAGACACTTTCGATTCCTTCAATTGTTTAAACGCAAAAAATTGTTTTAACGAAATGTGAATAAGACGGCGGACAGTGTAACTGTTAAACAATGTTTTATTGCTTCCATGTTTCGCAGAATCTTTGCACAGTGTTCTTTTGTCTGAGGATAAAGACAGTGGTCTTCGAAACGTTACAGTTTACAGTGTTAAACTTATAATTGTCTTTCGACAAAAAAGTATTTTTGCGTTGAAGAGTAAACTTTTTCGCGACATGTGTCAACAACTTTTCGATACTATTGATGTTGCATATCGTTTTGAAGTATCGAACGTTGCCGCTACCGACGATTCGATGCAATCGTCGCAATCGCCATTCGGAAGAGGTGTGCTGTGAAGTGCTCACATACAGTAAAACGGTGAGTGCAACTTTTTATCTCTTTTTCTCAGTAAACAACATGATCTCTTTTCGCTTTTATTGTGTGTTGCTTCGCTTTGAAATTGGTTTTGTTTGTGTTGTTGATAATAATGTATGAAGAAATGAAATCTATTGTGAGAGTTTGTTCTTTCGATGTCGTACTTCGCTCACATTTCTCTTATTCTTTAAAGATTATTTTTTAATTGCCAAATTTCACCAAAATTTGATTCAACCAAAAATGGCTTACCAGATGCCAAACGAACAGTGGTTATACGACGTATTTCGACGTGTCGATCGAGATAATTCCGGGGCCATTAATGCTGTCGAGTTGCAAGGCGCTCTTTCAAATGGAACATGGAAACCGTTTAATCCCGAAACTGTCCGTTTAATGATCGGAATGTTCGACAGAGACCACAGTGGCACAATTAACTTCCAAGAATTCACTCAACTCTGGAAATATGTGACCGATTGGTTGAACTGTTTTCGAAGCTTTGATCGCGACG
>NCKV01001171.1:0-11383 GCA_003675905.2 Leptotrombidium deliense
ATGCTGAAAATACGCTCGCTGCATAAATGGTGAGCACATTTTTTGAACGCTATTTTCAACACATACACACAACATTTAAGTGCTTCTTTAAAGTATTTCGTGTATCACATCCATTTACTCGAAATTTTGACAGTAAATATAATTCATATATATATATATTTTGGCTTTCAATGACCGAAGTGTGCGTTAAGTGAAAAAATGACTCGGATTAGGATTTAGGAGCAGAGAGGAAAAGATGAGCAGGAAATAGGTTATTTCAATTTCATTTTCAATCGTACGGATCTCTAATGAAGCATTAATCGTTAATCCGAGTTTAAGCATTTGCAGTAATCTCGAAGGCAACAAACGAATCACTGAAAGAAGTCGTCGTCGCTAGCTGTTGTCTTGGATGCAGCAAAGATGTTGAGCGATGTAGACGCACGCGAGCAGATCGTCTACTTTGCTCGTCGAGAATCTCATCTCGTTCATTCAAAAGAGATTCATTTGTCGGACAACGGACAGTTTTGCAGCAATAAATTCAAATGTGCACCGCTTTATTGGCGATGATTTATTTGTGAAACGCATCGATTCGCTGCGTTTTCGGTTTCGCGAAACAATAATGCGGTTTAACAAATGGACGCAAAGTTAGTTTTAGTAGTTTACTGCATCCATAAGCGTTCGCAGCAGTTATATAGAGTTCTAAGTCGCAGCGAGTTCACTGAATTTGGATCATTAAAGGTTGATTCCTCCTTCGAGAATGTTTTTTATACTTAAACGCGAACATAGTTCAATTTAGCGGCTCGAATTACGAGTTTTTCAGTTTTGCTTTTTCTTTACTCGTTTATTAAGTATGGATAAACGAAGTAATAAAGACTGCAAAGATATTTGCAGGCAACGAATAACGTTCATCTCATCTCGACTTCCATTTTTGAGTGACTTTCAAGCAAAAATAATAAAATATAAATAATATCACTGGAAGCGATTTCGCGACGATTAAGTTTGCGGTAAATATTTCTTTTCGAAACCGTTTTTTGCTTTCATTTTCTCGTTTCTCACATCGAATGCAATCATTTCGCACTCGTTTCAAAGTCGCAATATATTTCACTGCACTTTAATTCTTGTCGCTTATAATTGAGATTCGATTGCAAAACAAATCGTTTCTAGTCGATTGTCGACATGTCGAAGTGTGTTTGCAAACTGTTGTTAGCCTGTTAATGACACTGCGAGTCGTGTTTAAAAGGCGATTGCATACTTCATAATATGTCTATGGTCGATGATGTGAGTGCATGCAATTTGATGCTGTTCGACCACACGAAGTGATGATGCACTACTCTGTTCAGCATTCGCATTGTTTTTGCTTTCAACAGTGCAACGCGAGTCAATTTGATTTTGCAGCGCAGACTGTGTATGATTTGCAAGGTAATAGTACTTGCAATACTTTCTCTGATCAACATTAATGGACGAATGTGAAGTTGATAGTAGTTCGTAATGAAGCCGCTTTTTATCCTTTCTCGTATCTGTAAAACCATCGTTTACTTTATTCATTGCCTCGTGAAAGCTGATTAATGCATTGCTTTTTAGTTAATACGGCTGTACTCAAAGGTGATCTCCGCTAATGTCTGCCAAATAGTGTTCATCGAACACACTGCTTTCCACGGATTTCCGCTGAAATGTGTGCAATTCGTTGCAAAAAAAAACAAAGCAGCGAACGTTTCGATAATTGTTTTTTCGCACAAATATTTCACATAATAATAACAATTGTAATAACAATAAATGCAAATTGCTTACCGTTCGATCGCCGAGATTGTAAATGCGACACTCCAAGAATGTTTTTTCGCTGCCGGCGGCCGCAGTCACATTTCGAGGCATTTGTGCGTCGAACGATGGCTCATTGTCGTAATAGTGGCGATTTCTTTCCTTAAATGACAAGTCGCGATCACTCGTAAACGAAGCTGTGCCTTGTTCGCCATTGACGTGACCGCGTAACACGGACGCTTCTCTGGACGTCATCTCGTTGTTGCTGTGTACACTCGAATGATCTGTGAATACAGTTTACAAGTGAATTGAAATTGCGAATTGCGAAAACGTTACTACTGTATTTATTGTAGCTGTGTGTGGTAATTATTTGAAAGTGAATCGAGTCGTGCTTCGCTTGCTGTTCACTCAATTAAACAGTTTACAAAACACTCGCTGAGCGAGTGAAACGCGAACAGTTTTATGTCGCTTCAAATTCTCAGAGATATATTAATTGATTACCTCAGCAGCAACAGCAGCAGCAAAAACAGAGAACGTACAATTATTTTGCTTAATTAATGTAAATTACATTAAACGAAAGTGAGAACTTCGTCGATTGTTTGCTTATTCGCGCTGTATTTGCTTATTCTTGCGTCGCTTGTATGCATCGCATTTTCATTTGAATCGCTGTGATTTCAGCGAGAATCGAGATAAAAATACAAAGACAACGATCGCCTGAGTGCATCGTTCGTTGCTTCGATTTTCGAGTCTGCAGTAAACTCAGTTATCTTCTAGCTGGTTTCTCGCAAAAACAGAAAATTTCAATTTACAAACAATCAATTAGAATGCAATTGAAATGAGCACTGTTTGAATGCAACGCAACGTCGAATTTGCAGTTAGTGATGCAACAAAAATAAGACGACAGACTTCTCTGTTAACTGTTTCACCATGTTTTGTTAATTACGAAAGTTAGTGTAGTTTGAAGTAAACCGTCGGTCATTCATTATGTGATCGTTTTCATATCTGTTATTTGTGTGCAGAAATTAGTGCATTGTTGTCCAGTGCAGAGAAAAGAGCAGATATTATGTGATGTTTGCGAAACATTAGCGTGAAGCGTCAAACATGATCAGGGAGGGGAGCAGCTCTTCTTCCTCTCTGCTCTGGCTTCCACTGTTGTCTTCAGATAAACGCTCTTCTCCTGTAATTTGAGATAAAAGGATGCGGTTTTCCGACTAAAAAATACATATATCGTATATATCGTGTGTATATCGGCTGCCTTTTGCTTCGCTTTCTCGGTTGAAACAAGGCATTCTCGATTGCAGCAAAATGCATGCGATCTGTGCTGCGATGCCAATGAATTGTCGTTGGTTCGCTGTTTGTGAAGCATTGCACAACAGAAACGATACCAGCAGATAAATGGCACACAGACACTCCCATTGAAACATTAATATACGTTAATCTGGTCGTAATACAAGCACAAACAGTTCTGTTCGCTGCCAGTGTGTGATGAGCAGCGATCCCAGTTTTCGATGCTTTTTTTATTTGAACGGCAAACAAAAATGTAATTCAAATCGCTTTAATTTTAATTTGCAATTTTGCAAAATAAGCGCATAATGTACATTTACCATGCTCTTATCGGGCTGGACTATCGGAACGAGTTGAGTTGCGTTCGTTTGTTTGCGTTATCGTTTTCGGGTCTCGAAATGAGAACAGCAATGAAACTAAACGGTGCCTAGTTCTTAGAAAGAATACATTAATTCTGAATGCAATTGTCGAAATTGACGGCACACGTCGTTTGACAAACGAAATGAAAAGTGAAAATAATGAACTCGCATTTATTAATTCTGCAACTGAATTTTGCAAACATTAATTTGTGTGAAAACATTGTTTGCGTTTTGCGGCGAACACAGCGTAATTATCGAGTGTTTCGCAGTGTATTCACTGTGTTGGCTGCACATTCAGCAGTATTTCATCGCTGACTGCTTCGTTTCACTGAAAATTAGGCCGAAACAGAAAACGTATTGCTTTTCACCGAGTATCCACTATTGCAGTGACGATTTATTGTGCAAAATTATATTTGAAAAAGAAAAGAAAGGAAGAGTGAAAACGTCAAGCAACGGCAACGAATTTAAAAGTTTCTACTCTCTGTGTGTCCGTTCGTCGAACAACGGCAATAATTTTGTTTTAACGCGACAGTAAACCGAGAAAATAGTTCGTGAAACGGAATAATTGAAAGCGAACGAACTCGATGTGAAGTCTGCGAACTTTTACTTCACTTTCGCCTCTTTTTCGTTTGTTGAAAGCGGCGTTTGAAATATTGCAAAACAGGCACATTCAATAAGAGCGATGCGATTGCTATATATTCTCGATTCTCTATTACATCGACGCTTATATTCTATAACATTGCGAATACAATCGACTTGCAATGTGATCCGTGAACGACCAAGTTGTATAGCGCGCGCGGTGTATGTACAACGCGATATGTGATGCGATGCAACGCTTCGTCTTTTTTCGCGAAGAAACTTTTCTTTTCACAAAAATCAATGAATTCAATAGTTTTGTAAGAAAGTGTCCTTTCAGTAGTTTTCGCTGCTCCTTTTCACACACGAAATGCTTGCCAAACGAAAATAGAAGAACTGTTCGTCTTTGAAATCACTTTCAGCGCAAATGTTAATACAATCGCACACAAAACGACACAAACGGTTGTTCAGTTGAGACAACACAAACGCAAGCGATCGCAATCGTTGTGATCGTTGCCGATCGCATTTCGCAGTTTGCAACTAAAATAAAACGTATTTATATTCGACGTCTGCCATCGATTGTCGTTCTCGAGGGCCTGTCAATCGTTGTCCCACAGAACCACACGTCTTCACTTTTCTTCACTTCTTTTTCGTCGAGAAAACGTCAAACGTTTGTTTTGCTGCATTGCAAAGCTTTCATCGCATCTTGCCATGCATCTATCGCTTTAATATTCAAACGACAAACAATGAGACGTGTACACATTAACTGCAATACTCAATGACATGAGTTCGCATTTGTTGTACGAGAATTAAATTGAACGCATAACTCATTAAAAAATAATTAAAACTGCTCGTCTTTGTCTTCAATTAAACACGCAAATGAAAGAAAGACTGGAAATTAATTCTAAGCTTTGTTTCTTTGAAAAGAAAACCTTTTTTTAAGCAGGAAAGCAAAAAGTGGAGAAAGAAATAAATAAATGAATGCTTTCGAAATAAGGTTAGCGGTGATTGCATTGAACTGGAAGCGGAACGCAAGCGACATAGATGTACATTCGATGTGTAATGTACTCGGACGGCGAAGCAAAGTGGTCATTTTAAATTCGGTCTCTTTTTCTGGGAGTATTCGTTGCGTTCGCAGTGTTGCAGTCGCAGTTGCAGTGTAACGCATAACAAGGCAAGCAATTACCCGAAGAAGAGTAACCGTTACGCTTTGCTGTACTGTACTCTACTATTTCAGTCAGATATTCATTGCTGAGTCGGAAACTCACTTCTTTCTATGATGCACTCTCTCTGTTTTGTCTTCCCTTTTTATGGACACTGATTTTAGAGCTGCGAATGCGAAGCTGTATTTGAAAAGCGTGCATTTACGTCGAGAAACAGTTGTGTTGCATTGCATTGCATTGCATTGCACAGTGTTATATCGAACTCGTTGCTCGCTGTCAAAAACGCAACAAAAGATATATATTGTAATGTGTGCTAAAAAAGAGCATAAAGAGTATACATTGTGTATAAAAGCGGCGAAAGAATAATCTAGTAAAAAGAGAGGAAAACGAAAGGCAATCGTTCATCGGCCGATTCACAATATTCATATATTTTTATGCGTTTGTGTAACTTAACGCAAACTTAACTATGTGCAATGTGAACGCACTGTGAGTGTCACTCAATATTTGCAATCATTGCATTCTTCTGAAATCACTGCAATTACTATAAATATGAGTTGCTTTTGCTTTCAATATCTCCCTTAGCAAAATATGTCTTTTCGCAGTTTCAGGCGCCTCGGCGATTTTTAAGTGAAAAACAGGCGAAATACAGTATACAGTGTACTGTATAAAAGTGCAGCTAGAACGCAGAAAAAATATATTAAAAAATGATTGACTACTTTAAACCAAAGAAGAAAAACAAATTGTATAAAAAATGATTTATTTGCCGTTTAGTTTGCAAACTGAGAAATTGTCGCTAAAGTGAACAAAAAAGCGTTTTTTTCACGTCGAAGCAAAACACTGCAAAATATTTGGAAAAATATTCGACGATTGTTTCGTTGCACACAAACTTTTTATGCGTTAAATAAAATAAATCATAAAGAAGTGCATTGCGCACTGAAAATATTATTAAAAATTATAATAAATGTGCAGTAATTTATAAGCGAAGTAGACGACGACGACAAACAATCGTCGCCATTACTGAACCGTAAATACGGTTGATTTAAAGCTTTTCTCGTCGACAATTATCGCAAAATGTGACGCGATTGCAATTTGCAATTGCAACGCGAATTGCAACGCATTTCGTGCGTAATTAAAACTGGTGTCTGTTTGTGAAACACACCGCGTTTAATGAAATAAAGTTCATTAAAGTTTCTCTCTGCTTAAACCAAATACGGCAGCAGCGAAAAGGTTGCATCGCACAATCTAGCACTGGATGCTGCTGCTGCTTCGTTCATATGTAAATTCGATCACAAAGTAATCTCAATTAAAAGAGGTTTCGAAACCGAAACTAATCTAAAAGCAAAACAAAAATTAAATGAAAAAAACGTAATTTGCGAAACAGTTACACAAACGATGTAAAAAAGGCGAGTTTTTGCAAAAAGTTTGAGTTTGAGGAAAAAGAGGTTGCAATTCGTTGGTTGCAGCCGCGATTTGCATTTGTCTCTTAAATTGAATGTATAATTAAAAGGAATGAGCAAAGAAAATGGACGATTGTCTATTCGCTGCTCTCAACTTTCTTAAGTGAACGCAACAATTAAAGTGATCCACTTTTTCAGCAGTAAATTAACACGATTTGAATTTATTTCGATTTCATTTTTCTACACTCTTTCATCTTCTTCTTTATCTTCTATTTGCGATGAAAAAAAGTGAAAAAAGAAAAAGTTTACTTTTCAAAAGCAAAGATTTCTTGAATTTCCAATATTTACTGAGCAAAGAGAAATTTGTTGCCATTTTCTGTATGTTCTTCATTTTTTGCTTCTTCGAAAGTTATGTTTTTTCGTTTCTATTTTTGTTATTTTTTTTCTTGCTCCAAGAGATTCGTTAATGTTAACTATTTTTGAGTGTTTCTACAATTGATATATTCATTAATTCGAAGATTCGCAATTCAAATGTACTTTCATTTGAGGAAAGGTAAGCGTTCGCAAAAAAACAAGAAATTGTAGTGATGCCCTGTTTTAAGATTCTCTAGTCGATTCTTTTCTCAAACAATGCATAATGAAATCGTCTCAACGTTCCCCTCGGATTTGAGGTAATAGACAGAATAAATCGTGCACTCAATTCGTTGCATTGCGTTGCGTTGGCTGCTTGCTGCATTGCCTTCTTATTTGACAATATTTAGTAAAACACTGCTTTCCAATTTTTGCTAAGCAAACGAACTGCTTTTTTCAATATTCACTATCGATTTGTGTGATTAATGAGAACTTTGTTTCTGCTCTTCTTGGTTCAACGTTTTAAAGAAAAGGTTTCCTTTGCCTTTGCTTTTTCGTCTACTGTACTTCTCAGAAGTGTGTGTATGTGTATACTCAATTGTGGACTTTCGTCGAACTCGCTATCACAGTCTTCTGGGAAAGTTATAAAGTTATTCAATTTTCAATTCACTTCGTTTCTCGGACACACATTTCACATTTGGAAAGCAGAGCAAGAAAAGCAAGAAATTTGTTACACAACTTGTCTCAGTACTCGCTGTTTTACAGATACAACTTTTTGTGTGTCTTTTAAATTTTTAATGCGAATGTTGTCAAGTAAATCAACAATATTCAACGAACAACCATTACTCTTATATACTTAACGCAGCGTTTTACATATGTTTTGCTCGGAAAATGCATTTCAAATATAATTCATTTTTCGCAAACAAAACATAAAGAGCAGCAAACATTTTTGAAACACTGCGAAAACATTATTCCAGCTCTTCTTTATATTAAAACATACATCGCTATTGCATTTCTATGAAAACTATGAAAACCTATTTTCTTCGCGAAACGACAAATTAAATGGCTTTTTAGTCAAAAATGAATTCAACATTTATTCTCGCGAAAAACTGTAACTGAAAGCAAACATTTTTAAATATTAAGTAATTAAATTTAGTTATAACAATTGCTGTGTTCACTTCTTTAATTTCAATAATTAACGTCTCTCTGTTAAATAAACTGTTCAAACGTGAACAAAATGTGTCAAAATTGCTCTCAACTGTATTTCGTCTCTCACAAAACACACTTTGCATTGCGAATCACAACAACGCAAAACAAACAGTTTTACTTCACTTTTCATTTAAATTTCGTAGTATTTTGAAGCCCGACTAAAATTTGAGCGAATTGCAAAATGAAACTTCGCTTTCAAAACAACATGCAGCAAGCAGTGAACAGTTCTCATGTACATTCAACGAATGAATGTTTTCTTCGACTCTTTTCGCCAACAAAAGCGAAATGCAAAGCGAAATGCATTCAGAAGAGAGAAGTAGAAGTGTACGTGTTTAATTAGACAGCGGCTGAATATGTGAATTGCACTGCGAATTACGGTTGTTTGCATCGACAGCTCTTTATGAGTGAAGCTGCTCGAAAAGAGTAGTGGACTTATTTTTGTTCTAAAAGTCAATAAACAAGACGAAAGAAGTGTATATTGAAAGGGAATATACGAGAGAAAGCAAGACTTGGATTCAATGAAATGGATTCTCGTTGATTCCAACGACAGATGTGTCACATATTCTCTCTTTTTTGCCGAGAACACATTTTCAAGTGAATATTGATTGCGAACTCTCTGTTAAACTATACTTCACAGCTACAAATTGATTGCTAAACATTGACTGAGAAACATAATTCATTGTTTGCGAAACGTTAAATATTGAATAATTATTATTATAAAGACTGCGTTACGATACGCGATGTGAAATGATTATTTCAATACTCTGCCAGCCTTGTAATCACAGCGCGTCGAATATATTCATAGCCTTGTTTCGCTTTAAATTTATTGTATGCAAAATAAGCGCCGAGAAAGCGAATGAGATGCTGTTGTGTCGTCGAATAACACGAATAACACATTCATAACGGAATCGAGTAAGGCTTAAACTGTTCACTGTTCATATTTAAAGGATTACTGAGCAACCCTTCAACTTTCGAGTCACAAATTGCTGTCTACATTTAAGCCTAAACTTATAACCTTTTAAAGTTCTCCAGAAACGTAGCAAATCCGGCGACTCGCAATGGGGCGTTTATCTATCGTTCATCTTTTACACATCGTTTTCGCTGTCAGACAAAAGTGGTGCGAAAATTACAGCAACCTTCTCTCTCGTCGCGTCGCAACATTTCGTTGTGTTCATTCGCGATTCGTTGGACACATACACACACTTCTCGCAAATACTGACCATACTTTTGCCGTCATCTTCTTGCTCGTTGTAATAACAGTCGTGTGCGTTCGAATTTATCGAATTCATCGAAAATATGAGTCGCTGGCTTCACAAGTCGCTTTCATTCGGTTTATTGACGAATCGGATGCAAAGCGTTATCAATCTCCGTCATCCATCGAGAGCTCACTCGAAACGGAAATGTGTTTCGTGTTAATTGCATTGCTGTTCGCTTTTAAAATGCAAACATAAGCATCAATAAGAGACGTAAGCGGTATACGCGACGTGTGGTTCTTGTGGAGAGTCACTTTACGAGTTTTATGTGTTATTCAAATAGAAGATTAGTGATGATCGCGAGGCGACGGAGATGAAAATGGAAAGCGACAACAAACCGAAAACGATGCGATAATAATTCACAGCCACACGCGAATTAATGAAAATACTCGAAATAATAGGTTTTACATCATATTTTGCGATGCAAGACTCGAGTGCGTAATCGCTTATGAAATGGATGCGACGAATGGCTGCCGCAATGGATGCGATCATAAGACGAGTGTCGCGTTTATTGGCACTTAAATAGAGTGAAGAGAGGACTGCGAATGCATCGGGAATACTTTCAGATTTACGTTGCCAGCGATTCTTGAAATCTCACTGCAAAAACATATTCGAATGCAAACGAAGTTGACAAGTAAACGAAGGAAAAAAACGTACGAATCGTATTGCAGTGAAAGTGTGAATGAAAAAAGTGGTGTGCGGCTCATTAATTAAAGCGGAATCAATCTCGAGCATCTCTTGACATTGAGTGCAGTTTTGTTAAGTGTTGCAAGAAAATAAACAACCGAAGAAAAAGGAATACGCAATGGCACATTTAATCAATGGAAGGAATTTTGGTTCACGTATTTAACGATCACAACAATGAGTGCCAGCGTTGAAAACGCAGACTTTCCGTTTTTTGTTATTCAATCGGCGCTCGGAACGCAAAGAACAGAGACAATGCAAGCGAAAGCAGAAATGGAAAACTGAAATGAATCGAAGCACACACACAGAGAGAGAACAGAACAGAACAGAACATTCCCAAATATAGTAGAAGTAATTCGTCGTTCGTCTGTAATCACACTTTAATCATACACAGAACGAAATGCGCACATTTTAAACGAGAAAGTCAATGCCGTACTTTAATAGTTAACGGCGAACAACGGACTGATTTATAACTTTTATTGGTTTTCAGAGCGAAAAAATGTACGCTTAGTGTTCGTTAACTGCGTGTCTTCGGTCCGTTAATGCGTTCACTTTGCGGTTCTAAACTGTTCGCAATGTATGTCCAAACCGCAGCTAATGTCACACAGTGAATTGAAATTGCACGAATATACACTTGCAAGTGGTACGTACATAAGCATTGAGCACTTATTGTATTCATCATTGCCGTCTGTACAACAACTCAATGAAAGCCATTCTACTTTTCTCACATTTTCGCTTAGCCATATTTATTTTTTACTTCACTAGTGCGAGCAACTTTAACAAAACGTCCAAACTTTTCTCTGCTCTGCTGTTTTTCTGCGAAAACATTGTTTCACGTTTCAAAAGATGGTTTACAAAGAGTTCGCAAGAAAGCAAGCAAACACAAAAAACATCTCTTTATTATTGCAGCAAAAATAATTTCGATGCAAAAAAATGGGAGAGAAAAAGAAGTCAGATAAAGATGACATCGTTATTATTTGGCGAACAGTTGTTCAAAAATTTTTCAAGTTTGCTTTTCGTTTCGCAATTAACTTTTATTGCTTTTCTTTTTGCTTCTCGTCATCCATTTACAATAGCAACTCTTTTATTCGAGTTTGCTTAACGAAACTAAAACCGTTACACAAATGAATACGTTTTCGCGTTTTGCAAATTCAGCGTGAATAACAATCATCGCGAATATGCCTCACAATAACAGTTAATAACAATATTTAATGTTTAGTCGCAGCAAACAAATCGTAAACTTGCGATGCATTCAATGTTTTGTCACATGCAATTTGACGCATAAATAATTTCTGCTTAAATTGGAAAATTACCCTTTGAATCAGTTGCATCGTTACCAACGATGTTTCGCTGTTCGACTAAATTCGACGACA
>NCKV01001172.1:0-11374 GCA_003675905.2 Leptotrombidium deliense
ATATAATTAGTATTGATTCTAACATATAAAGCATTTTTAATTAAGAATCAGAACTCTTTTCGTACTTTCTTTATTATTTGATGATTTATTTCAAAACTGCAAAAATAATTCAAGATTCTATCAACTTACATTCAAAAGCATTATTTTGTAGATGCTGTAAAATATTTCAAAAACCAAGAAGTGCCTTAACTTTGAAGTGCAGTTGATATTTACATTAGACGTTTAGATTAGATTAGACTTTATTGAAAAAAGATAGCAATATTGGACTTATTACAAACGCTTCAAGAGTCTAAAACTACTAATAAACAATGTTTGAAGTGTATTTCATAGTAGTATGTAGTAATTGGTTTTTATAACTAGCAAATGCATTTTCAGAACACACAATTTGCTGCTGAGGTTTTATGGATTAATGTTGTAAGTGAAAACGTATGTTAGAAACGATCCCTCTTGAGCAGTGAACAGCTGATCAAAAGTGACGTGTTTTAAACACATGTATTGGTTAGAATTAAATGTCTACAGAAAGAAAAGTAGTTTTTGGGCTTTTAGCGATTGGGCCTCCTGGTTCAGGAAAGACAACGTTTTGCAACGCTACTTATCAACATTTAAAAGAACGGGGACGAAAACCTGTCGTTGTTAATTTAGACCCTGGTAACGATGTGACTCTACCTTATCCTTGTGAAGTGGACATTACAACATTGATCAAATGTGAAGACGCAATGTCTACTTTAAATTTGGGCCCCAACGGAGCTCTGCTATATTGTATGGAATATCTTGAAACCAACTTTGAATGGTTACAAAATGAAATGAATAAAGTGGTAGATAAAGAAAATGATCCGTATTTCATAATCGATAGTCCAGGACAAGTCGAACTTCATGTACATCATAATTCCATCAAAAATGTTATTAAGAACCTGACAAGCAAACAAAACCCATTTGATTTGCGTTTGTGTGCTGTTAATTTGGTAGACTCACATTACTGCAGTGATCCAGGAAAATACATCTCAGCACTGTTAACTTCACTTGCAACAATGGTTCACTTTGAATTACCACATGTCAATATTTTGTCTAAAATTGATTTAATGGAGAAATCTGGAAAAGTCATGTTTGGTTTGGATTACTTTTGCGACGTTCTCGACCTCAATCATCTCTTAGATACAATGGATAGTCACCCGTTTATGGAAAAATATAAACGGTTGAGCAAAGCTATCGCAGGTGTAGTTGAAGATTATAGTTTGGTATCATTTGCTGCTTTAGATGTGAATAACGTAAAAACTCTGATCGCTACAATGCGTTTAATTGACAAAGCAAATGGTTTTTATCTGACAAATATAGAAACAGAGGAACAGCTGCAACGGTTTTTCGTAGATTCGGGAGAATCAGATTTCGATTATGCGAAGAATTTTGAGATTCGAGAAAAACTGATGTCTGATGATTTATGAAAAAAGTAAAAGTTCCTATAATTTTAAATCATCGTTGCTGGTTGTGGTTGATAGTCACCCACACCATGCATGCCTCTCACCAAATTTTAGAGTGACATTTGTGACTTATTAATCGTTGCGTCGACCAGCGAACTTGTTTTTTGAAAGAATAAACAAAAATGGTGCGAAGAGTGGGCCAACGTTGAATAAAAGAAAGCAGCTTTACAGCTGCATTTTAATTAACATAACATGTAACGTAAAACCAAGTTTAAATTTATTCAATGAACAAACGAAACGTTGAAATACTTTCGATTTCAGCGAAAAAAGGTTTGGTTGCGAGCGAAAAATAATTGAATATTAAAGTGTATGCTGTACGTTTAATGGGAAAACAGTCCAAGGTTGCGGTAGCTTTCACAAGAATCTTCGCCTGAATCGAGTTACATAAGAGTCGGTGGCAATTAAAGGGTGCTCATTCGACAACGCGTTCGACAAGGAATTCACATTAATTTGCCTGCATTTTCAGGCTTGCATTGCTGCGAAGAAGCACAAAGTTGAGTCGCTAAATTGAGGAGTGTGAAAAGAGAAGGAATGAACGCACTTTGCAATGACCGCGTAAGCGCATTGAAAACGATGGGCACACAAAGGAATGCACGTTTGAGGAAATGCATACATCCACTGTTCGCTGCGAACCTTGTCTTGAATAAATGCATGCAAAAGGCGATCTGAAAACCATTTTAATGATTTCTCTTTTTTGCGATTCGCGACCGAAATGTGAGAAAATTGAGTGCAGTCATCGTTAGAAAGATGTTCATTAAATGAGCGCACAATGCGTTTACATTTTAAAGCGGTGGTCACACGTCAAACGCCGGATTTCACCGTAATTCCGGTTCAATTAAATATAAACGAATCATCTCCTCTTTATGCGCCTCTGTTTACAAATGATTTAATTCATAATTATTTTCGGAAAAGAGCAAAATTGCTAGAACTTTAAATGCGGAAACGGACACAATATTTGCCGGGCTGCAATTAATCTGTGCACTTTGCGTGAAGCGGTACCTAAAGTGCTCACACAGCGGTTCGTGCAGCAAACGGGTTAAGAGAATTTAGTGCTCACGCGGAGCCGGGAACCGGAGTCGGACTTTGTGGCGCAGTGTTACAAGCTATGAAAAGGCGGGAAATAAATGCGCACACAGCGCAACGCAATCTGTTCGTTCGCTGTTTGTTAGCAAATCTCAACTTTTGGCAAAAATACGGACGAAACGAGCAATGAAAGCGATGACAATGAAGACATTGCAGTGAACGTTTTCGCGACACGTTCTCTTTGATTGAGCCTCGATTTAACTTTTAATTAGTGCTTCGCGTGTTTGTTAGTCTCTAGAAGACTGCAAAAACGTAAAAAGCGGACAGAAAAAGCTGCAAAAAGGCGAAAAGTGAGTAGATATGCCGAAACCTAAGAAAGCGGTGAACGGCAAAAGTGGATCGAGTACCGTGTTTCCGAAGATTGTTTCGGCCTCTAACGCACCTCTGACTGCGTTCATAACTACCAGCAGTCAACAACAACAGCAAAACACAACGCAGTCGATTATAATTCCCAACTCGTCGCAAATAATGGCAAACATCGCGAATAATTCCGGGCCTTCGATTCTGAAGACTAAAAGTGGACATTCCGCTGATCAGACATTGATCGCTGCTTCTGCAGATGATTCTTACGGTGACATTAATCTACTGACCGCAGCAGCGACCGCATCGACCCTGAATTATGGATACGACAGTAATGGCAGTCAACCGCCCGCAAAACGGCGCAAGCAAGACCCGAAGACGGGAAAAGGCCTTCGTCATTTTTCAATGAAGGTTTGTACTTTGTGTTGGCTGTGGTATTAGTTCGATTAACCTGCAATAATCAGTCAATTGATAGCTGCCATTTTGAGTTCACTCATAACACGTTTCTTTTGTTCGCCCCTTTTACCCAAAGCGTCTCTCGGGTCACAAACGTTGGCCTCTGTAAACTCAATAGATTGTCGCATCAAATCGATCGCTGACAAAAGCCATTTATGATGCGACGAATTACTAGAATGAAGGTCGTCGTTTGTGTGACTGCGGTTACAATGCAGCTCGAGACGCAATCGATAGACCGGTGTGTGATGACGAGCGTTTTAATTGATTCTGGTTTCAGGTTTGTGAAAAAGTAAAGCTGAAGGGAACGACGACATATAATGAAGTGGCCGATGAGTTGGTCGCCGAATTCTCTGCCGATCCAATTGCTAGTCGCGCAGCATTTCAAGGCGGGTATTTACCAGGAGATCAGGAACCGTTTGATCAGAAGAATATTCGTCGTCGTGTGTATGACGCCTTGAATGTGCTAATGGCCATGAATATTATCTCGAAAGAGAAGAAGGAAATCAAATGGATCGGTTTACCAACAAACGCGGCTCAGGAATGCAGTGAGTTAGAACAGGAGAAACAGAAGCGTTTAGAGCGTATTGCAGTGAAGAAGCAGCAGTTACGTGATTTACTGTTGCAACAAATCGCTTTTAAAAATCTGGTAGAGCGAAATAAGAATCTTTCAGTGGTTCCCTCCAATAATGCTATAATCAGTTTACCGTTTATAATTGTAAACACTGACAAGAAAACAGTAATCGACTGCTCGATCAGCAACGATAAAACAGAATACTTGTTTAATTTTGACAATACTTTCGAGATCCATGATGACATTGAAGTGTTAAAGAGAATGGGTCTCGCGTATGGCTTGGAAAAGAGTGAGTTAAATGGAATCGATAAGATTAGCTATGAAAAGGCAAGATCTGTACTTCCGGAAGCGCTGCGTTGCGAATTGGATGAGATGATAGAAGAGAAGCAAATGAAAGCAAATGTGTCGGCTTCGCTGTCGTCGTCTTCATCGTTCTACAGCCCAAGTCCGAGCACGAGTCAAACCAGTTCGAAACTGCGCCACTAACCGTAGTTTTCGCTGCGGCCAATAATCATTTGATTCGATTACCATAAATTGTACATAACTATGACTACCGTTTTACGTTTCGTTTATTTGTATCAGTGACCGATTGTTACTCGACCCTCGATTAATGCTCGGATTTTCTTTTTAATTCGATTAAAACACTGCATCCGATATTTCTCTAAGTTTCGTTTACTCACCAGTTTAGTGGCGTACCATGCTCCAGCGTCCACCCGCCGTAATTTTTTTGTGGTCACAGCGCAGCGCTGTTCGCTGAGGTCGTCAGCGTTCGCCGTTCGTCCCACGGTCGCTGGACAAATTTAATACGCACACTGCGATTTGCATTAAAATGAACATCAACTCAGAACTTTGTCCGAAATGTGTAAAAAGGCAATAACCTGACAAACGCCCATTTATTGTCACTGTCAACGGACCCTCGATTCGCGCGCCTTTTGATATTTTGTGCCAAAATTGGCGATTCAAAAGTGACCAATCATTGCCTTCTATTACTCGGCAGACGCACGTTGGCAGTCACGTGTCTTTGTTTACATTCGTTGCTGCTTTCGTCGCTCTCGTTGCGCTGTTCGAAGAAAAACTTTTTCGTTGCCAATTTCTCCTGTAAACGCCATTTGCGTCCGCAGTCGACTCATCGCGTTCGGTAAGTCCTCGAACGCTGTGCGGCTGTTTCTGCGGACACTTAAATCGGACTTTGAAAATGTAAGCGAAACTTGGCTTCCAAGTGAAGGTCGAATGAACCTGTTTTTGTTTTTTTGCTATTCGGTGTCAAACGAAACGATGCAAAGAACAACTCGTTTTCATATCTTTTCCATTTTTAGTGTTTATTTTTGTTTTGTTTTTTGTAACAAAACAAGAAATGTCATTGCATTGAATGGATTGTTCACTGCTTCATTGTTTACAGAATCGTAAAGAGGACGACCGTCTACACTGATTTGTGAATTCAGTGATCGTCAACGGCACGCAAACAATAATCGTACACAATCAAACGGCTTTTGCTTACGAACATCGAAAGTGTGGCAACACGGATTCAATTTGATTGTCGCCGCATTCTCAATTGAACGAAAAGGAAATAAATTCGAAAGCGTAGAACGTAGGTGCGACCACTTGAATTGAGTTCAGATCCATATTTGGAATTTCAGTGAAGGCAAACGACGTTCGATTCGTACAATATATGCACGGAAATGAGTTGTAATAAGGCTTCCAACTCCGTAAACGACAAAGCAAAACAGTCGTCTCTTTTGAGACCAACAACGTTGACGCGTTCCTTGCTGAACTCCAGTATTTCTTCGTTAACGAGTGATACCAGTGAAAAGCCAAGTTCCGCTAAAAAGTCATCATCGGTAGAAGTGTTAAATCCAAAATCCGAAGAACTGAAAGTGGGTGATCGGGTTTATGTAAACGGTGTACAACCTGGTGTTATTCGGTTTTTGGGTGAGACCAGTTTCGCTACCGGAAAGTGGGCTGGTATTGAACTTGATGAAGAAAATGGTAAAAATGATGGTTCTGTAAATGGTGTGCGGTATTTTGAGTGTAAACCAAAGTATGGATTATTTATTCGCCCTATGAAAGCAACTATTGAACCGATATCACAATCGGATAAATCTGATACTGAGTCTGTCGCAAGTACAACAAAATCCGTCCAAAGAAGCTCATTATCTTCAGTGTCAAGTCTTAAAGTTGGTGATAGAGTTGTTGTGAATGCAACGAGTGGTCGCAAAGACGGTGTGCTTAGGTTTTTAGGTGAAACAGAATTTGCAGCTGGAGTTTGGGCAGGTGTTGAATTGGATGAACCCTCAGGGAAAAACGACGGTTCTGTAGCAGGAAAACGTTACTTTGAGTGTGAAATGAATCGTGGATTATTCGCTCCAACCTCCAAAGTTTCAAAGACTATGGACTCCAAAGGAGTCAAAACATTGAAAAGCCCATCAAAGCCTTTAAATACAGCAACTTATCGAAAAACAAAAGCCGGTGATATATCAACAGCACGAAGAGGTTTGAGTGGAAGTCAAGAATCATTGAATTCCATCGCGAGTTCAGTATCCCAAAGATCAGCTGGAATAAGACTGGGAATAACTTCGCTTCGCAATCAAACAGGTGCTTCAGTTGTTGGCAGAACTAATACACTTGGTTTGTCTTCGCCATCATCTGCATTCAGGCAGACGATTAAGGAAAAAGAAGACCACATTTCGCAGCTTTTGAACGAAAGAGAATCTGAAAGGGGTGAAACGGCAAAACTTTCTCTCAGAATTGATGAATTGGAACAAGAATTGGCTTTATTAAAAAATGAACACCAAAGATACATTCAGGAGAAAGTCGACGAGATTCAAGAATTGAGACAGACAATCGAGGAAGGAAACCGAATTCAGAAAGAATTACTTCTTCAGATTGATGAAGAGCGACGAAAAGCAGAAGTTTTTGAATTTCGATTAGAAGAAGAAATGGTAAACAGTATGGAAATTAAAGAAGAAATAGAAAAGTTAATGGACAAGAAAAGTGGACATAAAGATGATAGGTATGAACTTCAGGAAGAATCAATTAAGAAATCCGAACGAATTCTTCAATTGGAGACTAATTTGGAATCGAAAAAGCAAGAAGTAAGTTCTCTTCATGGAAGAATTAGAGAAGTCGAAGAACAATTCAAAATTGCTGAACAGAAGCAACTGCGTTATTTAGAAACTATTGATGACCTGAATTTGAGAATTACAAAAAGTGATAATGAAGCGCGTAAGATGGAAGACGTTCGCCGGCAACTTGAAGAAGAGTTGGAGCAGCTTCGCGAAAATCTGGTAACTTTGAGAAACAAATTATCAAAAAATGACGATATTATGGAACTAACTGATAAACTTCGTAAAAAGGATGTTGAAATCGCTAATATGGCTAGTAACGCAAAATCTCTTCAAAAGCAGTTAGAATTTTTAAACGATGAAAAGTCAACATTTGAAGAAGAGAGAAAAGAAACGGAAAAACTTTTGAAGGAAAAGGAAAAAGAAATTCATAAACTGCAGCGTGTTAATGTGCAGTTGCAAGAAGATCTGACGCGAGTTGAGGAACTTAGGTATTCATTAGAGCGACAAGTCGAAGATTCATCACGAAAAACAAGTAACAGTAATTCTGAACTAAATTCAATTCGTGCTGAAGTACGACAAAAAGAAACAGAGATTAAACAGTTGATTGATGATTTGAGGAGAAAAGATGACGAGTTACACGAATTGAAATGCGAGACTAACAAGCAAGTGATGGAAAAAGAAGATGAAATACGTTCGTTCAAAAATAAAGAATGTCAATTACGAGAAGATATTGCAAAAGGTGAAGATGAAAAGCGAATTTTGCAACAAAAAATAGATGAGTTATTAAAGAAATCTGGGGACAGCAATGAACATTTGACGACTTTGAATGAAGAAGTAAAATGTAAACAAAACGAAATACAGTCGATGAGAGATGAAGTACGAACTTTAAAAAGTCAGGTCTCTAAACTGGAGATGGATGTAAAGCGATATTCGAGTGAAGCATCAGATCTTACAGTTCTGATAACTAAGAAAAATGAAGAAATAGAAATGTTGCGAAGAGAAAACCAAAATTCAGAGGGAACGCTGAACAAAAAAGAAAATGCACTTTCTAGCTTAGAGACAAGTGTCAAAAATTTACAATCAGAGATTGAAACACTTCACGAAAACATGAATGATAAACAGAAAGAGATTTCGTGTTTGAAACAAAAATTACATGATGTCAATTCCGAATTGAAAAGTAGTGAGAAGGAAAAAGATGATTTATTGAGACAATTGAATGATACGAAATCATCACTTTTTAATAAGGAAAACGAGTTGTCAAGATTGTCGAATTCAAAATACGCCGTCGAAGAACAGACGCATGATTTGGTTAAGCAGATTCAAGTTTTGAAGGAAGCAAACAACGATTTGTTACTCGAAAGAGATAAGCTTTCGTTAGACGCACGTAACCACAAAAATGGTGTCTCCGAAAGAGATGAAACCATTAAAAAACTCAGGGAACAGTTGGATGTTGTTAGGAAACAATTCGATGAATACCGACAAAGTCTGGAGGTTGAATTGAATAAGTCAAAAACGGAGTCAGAATCTTTACTTCACGAGCTTAAAGGTGATGTTCACAGTGTTCAAGAAGAAAACGATTCACTAAAATTAACAAATCGTGATCTGAATGAGGAAATTGTCAGACTTCGTGAAGAAATGCGTTTCAATGAAGGTCGAAATAAAGAAGTGATGAATGAATTCGAAGCTGAATGTCAGAGACTCGAAAACAGTTTAGAAGAGAAACGAAAGATTATTGATGAAAAGAATTCTTTGCTTGAGGAAAGAGATGCATTTTTACAACATATTACAACTGAAAATGAATCTACTCTCGAAGCATTTAAAAAGAAAGTGGAAACTGAAAAAGCAAACTTGATAAAGAAAATTGAAACTTTGGAATCTTCATTAAATGCTAACATTGCGACTACAAAGTCACTTCATTCACAAAATGGTGCTGAAAAGGAAACTTATGAGAGTCAGATCGACTTTTTAAATTCAGTTATAGTTGATATGCAGAAGAAAAATGATGATTTAAAGAGCAGGATTCAAATCCTTGAAGAAATTGGGGTAACAGATTTTGAAGAACCGTTGTCTGAGCCAAAATTAAATGGACACATTCGAGCTCCGAGATTGTTTTGCGACATTTGTGATGTGTTTGATGCTCACGACACAGAAGACTGTCCACAGCAATCCGGTCAAATGCAAGACGCACATTCTCAACACCAGCTTTCGAGAAACGTGGAACGGCCGTACTGTCGAACCTGTGAAGTATTCGGACACTGGACTGAGGCTTGCAATGATAACCAGTCTTTTTAGTGAACTATATTTTTATTAAACGCAATTTAGAACTTCATTAATTTTGGTTCCTTGCAACTAAATTAGGTAACATCAGTTATATATTAGTTGATTCGTCCCGCAGCTTTTCTAGTTTTTATAGGCAATTAACGAAAAGATTTTGAGATTTAATTATATAAAGTGAACTATTTATGTATTTTGAATAGACTTGATGTAAGACTCATTCAATTTTTAATAAAATGTAGTCGTCAAATCGAGGCAACCTTTTGAAGCAACATTTCACAACTAAATTGCTTCTCTTATATGAGTTATTAGAATTTACGCAAAGCTTATATATTTGAGTTCCCACAAGTATAGAAAAAGAAATAATAAACTACGGAAATTAAAGAAGAAATACGAAAATTGAAGGACAAGAAAAGCTGATGTAATGAGAATAGATAAACATCAGGATGAATAACAGAGTCGTCATTTTCAAAGTTGAAAACATTTCAAAGTCAAAGTCACTGTTCGAATCACACTTTACAAAATTAACAATTTATGAAAAATGGACAAAAACTTAGAATTGGAACAAAGAAAGGAAGACTTTCAACAACACGGTAAAAACGGCTAACGATTGAAAAGTTCGTTGTTTAAATAAATGTGACTTTAATTACACCTCTAATTTCCACGCTTACAGCTATTAATACTCGTTTTAACTTCAGTTTATGCCAGTAATTTAAGACGTTGATGGTGGACTCTGTTTAAGTTGTAACAAAATTGAACGCATTCTAGATGTGTCTCGCTGGTTTCGCGATGATTTCGGGTTGAAGTCGCACATTCGCGCTATCTTTTCCCATTCCAGACCTGGAGATTCAGCATCTCTTTCAGCGATCCATTCTTTCTCCGCAAGTCTGTGAAATAAATAGTGAATTAAATGATGGAAAACTCCCAAAACAATAAAGAAAGAACACTGCACGCCTCTCTATGTCCGCCCCTTACAGCATGACTGCATAATGAAATATGAGAAAATGATGCTTACTTGCAGGCTTCCCTGGGATAAGCGTGAAAGTAATCATTTATTAGCAAAAGTAGCACTTTAACAATGCAAAAGATGAGTCTTTTTAATGACAACTTACCTATTACTATTCTTTGATTTTTCTAACTGTTCGGAGTATCGCAGATACCATTCCTCTAACTCCTTTTGTGCCGACTCTCTTAACTCATCCTTTCTCTTTGCCTCTTCTTTGTCTTTCTCTTCTAACAACCGCTGATGCTCTTCTCTCCATTTTCGTATCGTTTCTGGCTCTTCCTTCACTTCTTTCACCTCATATGCAGGTTGTGACTGTGCAGCTTTCATTATATTAATATCGCTCGATGCTTCGTCGCTTTCCCCATTAAGATCTTCATTGTGGTTTTCTTTCACATCTCCATTCACTAAATGAGGCATTGAAAAAATAAGCAAGTTATAAATGACAGAAGCTCGCATTAGCGGCACTCACAGGTTTCAAAGTGGCTGTTTTCGTTTACGAAATTGAACTCATCTTCCAAACCTTGTAAAGCGTCTTGTTCCCTGGCAAGGAATTCGGCGGCGGGATCTGATTCTGCAAAGGACTCCAGATTCGACGACATTTCTATGCTCTTCGCTGTCGCACAAGAACCTGCAAATGTCTGCTCTGCGATTGAGACTGTCTCGAAAGGCGTATTCGTTGACAACGAAACGGAAATCGTTGTCCAACGCAACGAATCGTCCAATCAAATTGCTGAAAAAACAATGCCTCACTTCCGCGCAGGGCATCTCTTCGTACCAATCTCCTACTTTTTTCCACTTCGCTTTTCCAGTTCTGAAGTTTGATTGAAAACGTTTGACACTTTCAAAAGATAAGCATTTATTGCAATCACAGTTTGTTTCTGATAAACTTTCGATAAAACATTTCAGTGTTACAAAAAAACAAGTAAATTAGTGTTGTTTCACAAATTTGGGTTTATAATTTCGACTAATTGTGAACAGTAAGAATAAGTTCACACACAAAAATACGATCGAAAATAACCAAACAATGTGGAGACAGTTGAAACGTCGAAATTCATAGAAATATGCGGGAAATAACCACAGTAATTGCGCAATTAACCATGTGATTAATAACTTCAATCCATTGCTTTCATCGATTCTTAAAAAA
>NCKV01001173.1:0-11371 GCA_003675905.2 Leptotrombidium deliense
CATCGCATTGAGTCACAGGCAGCGAGACTGGCTTTTATCGGAGAGTAATTTCGGTCGGAGTCAGTGTCGTTGAAATATTGGTTTTCTGCGTTTAATGAATATTGGCAAAAAATGGAAACCGGCGAAGATTTGGAGCTGAGATTCGCTGCCAGTGATCACTGTGCAAACAGTGCTCAAGGAAAGAGTGCGTTGTTCGCTCCTCGCAACGTTTCGTTTTCGAAATACATTAGCTTTGTTAGCCTGTTCAAAGAACGAACGCAACGCAATTGAAAGCAGAAAACATTGAAAGGAAGAACTCTTTCGAACAGCAACATTAATACACAAAATATCCTTCACTGAAACCATTTATTATAACTGATCGCATTGTAGCCAAGTTTCGCATACTTTATGCGCCGCATTTCCGCGTCATTCAGCATTGCAAATGTGTGCGAGCACTGTTCACCATCGCAGTTCGTGTGTATCGCGTTCTTAGAACCGTAATTATGATCGCAGTGCCACTTTTATTGCGTTATGATTTCTGTTCGACGAGAAACAAACGCAATAAACAATTTGCTTTTTCGCTCTCTGCTCTCAACAAGTGCAACACTCCTATTTTTCACTTTTAATGCTGTTGACATCCAATCTCGCAATTGTCAACGAAATACTGAACTGTACACAAAAGCGAATTGAAGACGTTGCCAACACTTCAACTAATTTTTCGTTTTCGACTTCTTCACTGCACACTCTTTACTCTTCTCTGTCTTGTGTTCACAGTTTACTCCCCGTTCTCTGTGAAAACAGTGAACTCGAGTGCTGCGCTTTCAAACAAGAGCCACTTTCCGAGATACGACCAGAGAAGAGAAGCTTCTCTCAAATCAAAAATAATTGACCCTTTAATTACTCGTTAACTTTCAAATTCGGTCATCATTTTTAATAAGCGTTCAAAAAGTTGTCGAGTAACACACTCTTTCCATAACTCTTTCAACACTTGTGAAATGCTCGAAAGCAGTTATGTAAATTACTACTGAAACAGTACCGCTAACGCTACACTAATTTACAATTTAATAGTGTTTCTTGAAAAAATGCATGCATACATCGAAAGTCAGTTATACACTATTTGCTTTCGAGTATTTACTTTGAGAGCTCAAACTTCTTTGCACTCATTCATCGAGCAAGAAAGAAGCACGATATTTTTGCAAAAGAAAGACGCTGTTTGCAAATATATCGAAGATACATTAATTTAATTTACGTGTCTTTTGCGCAAACAATGGTTATATTCGGAGAATGTTTGGATGTTTAGTGACAAGAATGAGTGATCCCAATAGATTTCGATTTGCGTTGGCACTCTGTTGTCTGTTGCATAGTCGTCGTGAAAAGCGTTGAAATTTTTGATACAATCCAAATTATACACGTGTTGTTATATACACGAATTCCGTCGAGAAATGCAATGCAAAGCATTGTTGCGAAGCAAAGTTTTATGTATGATAATTTCGCTTGTTTAACAGTTAATAAAAATTTACGCGGTATTTGAATGAAACATGGTGAATATTCTGCATGCATATTGCTTTCGGCGACCAAATATTTCATTCAAATTTTGTTTCTTCGCAAATAGCTTTAAGATTGCGTTTACTGCTGTGTTCAAACGCCGATTTGCTTTCTGACACCAATTTGCAAAGATTGCAGCGAATTTCGGTAAGATTTACATTTTAATGTCGTTTCCTTTTTTTACGGCCAAACTTTTGATAGAAATGCAACACAAAAGAAAAGACATTTTGTTTCTTACATAAACGCAGCAAATAAAGTGATTCTTTGGAAACGAACCATTTTTAATGCCAACTTTCAATTCACGAAATGTACTTTTTTGGCCTTTTTGGCAGAGAAAACTTTTTTCGAGTAATTTCGCAAAAATTAAATAATGCAAACAAATAGCGAGTAAACCATTTTTGGACACAATTCACGACTGCATAGAATTCAATAATTTATGCCAAATACATTCTTCAAGTCATATTTGCAAGTGTAAAGAATATTTGAGAACAATATTATATATTATTGTTGAATTTTTATCGCTTTTTTACACTCATTTCTCGTTCGACGAACGAAACAATGAAACAAAGCAAAAGAAATGAAATTGCAATGCGAATGCATTCTAATTTTAAAGAATTACTTTTAAACCGAGCATCGATCATTCGTTTGCTTCGCAATTTCTTTGATATTTCTTTGTTATTTGTGCTGCGAATAGGCGTAAAAAATATTTGACATATTTTAAATTTGTTTTCACAGAAATGGAGAGGAAAGAGGAACAAATTGCGTTTAGAAACATCACTGTTTTCCAATGTTCACCTTTGTGTGCACAACACTCACTGTAAACTATTTAATGAATCGTGACTGACTGCCGAATATTTCGTATTTCTACTCAAAATACACATTTCTTGCTTTTTAGTCGCCGAATGTGTGTATATATATAAAAAAAAGTGCTGCTGCTTTTCGAACCTTGTTTGGCGAATTGCGAATGCAGAGCAGAGACTGTTTACAAGATGGTCCGTTAGTCGTTGTTTGCAAAATTTAACTTTAAAAGCAAAGCGAAATTGTATAAAGCACAATATAAGCGCCGTTGAATCATGAACTGTATAACAAGTTTTATTTACCGAAAATTTAATTTTTCCGAACTATTAGAAGTACAAACAAAGTTTGTGGATTTGTTGGAGATAGAATTCGCCGACTATTTATTGCTTGTGTCACTGTAGTCGTTAGAAATTCAGATGAAGTTTCGCTATCTGTGAGTCTTAATTAAATACGCATCCATACGGTTTGCAAATTGCAATTCATTGTTTGCGTAGTTCTGCTGTTGCAAAGCCATTAATTGTCGTCTCTTTTGCAGCGCACACTTTCATGTAACTAAACTATTTTCGAATTCAATATTTGCTCGACAAACTAACTGTTCGCAGCATACTGCATTTCTTTGCATTGAAAAGATTGCCGAGTTTTAGAGAGTAAAGACATATTTGATAATAAAACAAAAAGAACAACGTTAAGCATTTTATTGTCAAAACAATTCGGTATACATTTATGTTGCATTTGAACAAAGATGGAAGAAGTGAGTGGAAAGAAGCACGTTTTGTGCCATTTCAAATTTAGCTAAATAAATGGCCGTCTAAACGTTCATTTAGAATAAAACATAGGTTTTAATAAAAATATGTTTGCAAACAACAAAAGCAAAACTGCAATTTTTAGTTCGCTTAACGTTTATTGCGAGCAAATAAGAAATCTGAAAAATAAGAAAAATAGAATTAAAATTGCTACTGAAAAGTTTCGTTAGATTCACTTTACTTTTTGCTTTTTATGTGTTGCAAAAGTTAAGTAATCTTTTTTCACACGAGTTGCACATTTCTCATCGAATTATCGTTTGCAAATGTGTGAGGAATGCAAACTGAGAAAAGCAAGTTTGTGAATGCAGTGCACTCGTAATTGTTTAATTGCGTTGAAAAGTGTTTTCTCAGCTTGCGTTGCCAGTAGACTGCATATGTGAATGAATCGGTGCGTTCATTGAATCGAGAAACTAAATTAAAGAGGGTTAATAACATGAGTGAGTATCGCATGGCATATAATTTCGTTAATTGACTCGCGACTCGAGGCAGACATCAGCCTGCGATTCTTAGCGATTAAAAGTAGTCATAGAAACAACGTGAATGTCGTCGATGCATCAAAGCGGTTGACAGTGATTAAAAAATATCGATTCTAATGTCAAACGCAGCGTATTGTTGTTCTCGTTTTAGAGCCGACGTAAGATTCACTTTAAAATCGCTGAAATCATCGAATCGAGAAGAGAAAGAAGATAAAAGCTGCTCTCTGCTCGTCGTCGTACTCACTCTTTCCTCTCGACTTTTGCTCATTTAGCGCTTGTTTACTTTGAAAACTGTTATATACGAAAACTCGCAACCAAAATTTAAATTACTTTTTGTCGTCGACTATTCATTTAAATAGAAATGTTCGCCGAAAAGTCATCTTCCCAAAACGATGCCATTCTTCGTTGCACATTTGATTAAAACGAAGACAAGCGTAATTTGCAAACGCACACATTTCGAAACATTGCGTTTATTCAAATATTTGTTTGTAGAAATGTTGCTTTAATTGAATCCGAGAAACAAATCGATGCAACGCAGCAAAACGTGAACATTCGCTGTAATTTCTGTATTGCGGCCATTAAACAGAATGCGCGATGAAAACGTTCATTGCAGACAAAGTTGATTATTCGCTATTCGTTACAACATTTCAAACGTCATTCTTCTTCTTTCATTTATTTCTGTGTCCGCAAAGAACACAACGATCGCATTCACCGCTAAAAACATAACGTTATTCGCAGTTAATTGCGAATCCATTGCTGAACCGAGACTCATACGCACATTGCATTGCATTTTCGCAGTAAACAAAAACGGATTCGTTTCATTTCTCAGCTAAAATCGTAACGAGAATAAATCAAAGTGAGTACAGCAAAGTCAACCTATTTCTTTGACTTTCATGAAACGGCATTTCAAATCTTTCACTTTTTTTGTTACAAACGACACTCTGTTCGCTGTGATAAATGCGGCGATTCGCTCTCAACATTTCTCAACAATTCTAATTAAAGAATCATAACGTAACTGTTAATTGTTCGCCAATTTTCGCTCGAAATTCGGTTTGTGTGTGCTTCGACTGCTAGTCACGCATAATTGCAGTAGACGTAACATTGAATTGTCATAATTAGTAAGCTTATTTGATAACGAACAATGCATGCCTCGAGAGCATGTTCATTTCGTTTTGCAAATTGAAATGAAAAGTGAAAGATTAGAAAGTTTTTGGTAACAAAACTCTTTTAACTCACAGACATCAGTTGAAACAAGAGACGCAACATTCAATTATTTGAGATTCGTATCGTTCGTAATGTTTTTGGGTGATAATTTGTACGTAATTTGAGACCGAAAACATCATTACATTTCTGTAATGCATTTATTTTTGTTTCTTTTCACATTCGACATAGTTGCATTTACACTGCTGTGTTCACATTTATGAGCTCGTATTAATCGTCAATATCAAACACATTCTGAAACACTGTGAAAAATTTTGATGCTAATGTTCAATTTCAGAATTAATTATATTTAATAGCGAAATTTTAAAAAGTGCTCACGTTTGAAACAATGCACAACGCATTTAATTAAAACTTTTCATTCGCAACATAAAAGTTTAATTATTCGAAATATTTTTGGTCCTGCAAACGAAAATTGAATCTTCGCGAATGCATTACAAATGGAAAAAGATTATAAAATTTAATAGAAGTTCGCGAGAGCAACAAAAACATTGTGTGTGTATTCGCTTTCATTGCATCTAAATTTAGTACATCGTTTGTTCATTGAAAAGCGCTGCATTTTCGCTGCGAATTCAATACCACTGCTATAGTCTGTGTAATTTATATGCTCTCTGTTATTTTTGTTACGAGAAAGATGTAAAACAACGCCTGCCATTTGTGTGTGTAATGTACACATAATCCGCAACTTTAATCCGTTTCAATTTGCTTAATGGCTTTAAAATTGCTGAATTTTAAATGAATTACTCTGAAAACAGTCTGAAACGAGTACGTTGCTTGTATCTCATGCTGATATATTTATATTCAGCCATGCTTATGACAGTTGTTCAATTGAATACTGCCATACTGAAATTTGCAACATTTGCAATGTTTAATTTGAAAAGTAAATAACGTTTCAACGTTTTAAATTATTTATCACAACTAATGTGTATTAAATCTAGAAATGTAAATAAATATTTGTTTCGCTGCTGTTTGCAGTAAGGCAAAAATAAAATATTTTCGCTACAAGCAAATAATGCAATAAAAAATAACAAATTTGGTTGCATCTTGTTCCATGTTTTCGTATAGATTTAAAGTAAAGCAGTACAAGCAACGCAAATATTAAAGAATGACTTTTTAAATCTAGTCTTTAAAGAGATTTTCTGAAATGTGCACACATTGGCTTTTTGCATTGAAACACTGCTTTTGCTGAATACTGTTTGCATTCAAGAGATGCATACAAAAAGCAGAATAAGTGATGCTTAATATAATACGCGACGCTAATTCAAAGTCAGTTGTATGTAAATATGTGATTTTGTTGGAAAAGTCTGCAACTGACGGATTTTTCATCTGTGATTTAAGTTTGACCGATCCTTCACAGTGACTTTTGCAATCGCATTTTTTCTTTGAGAATTCGCATTCAATTTCCGAATTTCAATGCGACGCAAAAACGAGAAGAAAGAGGAGAGAGATGCTTTTTACTCCTTTCAAACATTTCTTATTGCATTACATTTTTTATTCGTACAAAAAATCGACTCCACTTTTCTTTTCACATTAAAACACAATTTTATTGTTGTTTTCGCTTTTTTAGCTAAAAATGTATTCTCAGGCATTATTTTCGCTGCTAATTCGTGACTTTCATTTCGAAAGCATATATTAAACTTTAAAGCATAACGCTGCGAAGAAGAAATGTATAACAATAATTCATAGTTTTCATATGCATCGCGTTTGAAAAGTGAATTTCGAGAAGAAAGACAAAGCAGAGAAGAAAATGGAAAGTATACAATAAGAAATGTGCGACCTTATTTCGAGACAATACAATTCGTTTCATTCTCGCAATGAGCGAAGACGATTATTTTTTATTCGCGCAAATTTCTGCTCCACTATTTTTCGTTTATTTCTCTTTGCGAATCGATTCATTTAATCTAAATTTAATTTACTGTATTACTCTGCATCAATGCAACAACGGTCCGAGATTTGTAGCGCGCTCCAATCGGCGATCGCTCAGCGATTTCGATTTGTCGACTAGAATGCGACCTGTGCGAAACGTGAGTCCATAAAACGGTACGTTATAACTGTTATAACAGCTTAAATTTGACGCTTTTATATACAATAAAACGTCGAATAAGAACGCAAACACACAACAAACAACGGCCAGCGATGCAACACAACAACAACAACAAGAAAATCATAGAAAACATTGTTTTCGTATTGATCCTCTGGAGAAGAGAAGAAAGATCCACACAAGAGTTGCAGTGTATGTGTGTGTGTGTTTCCTAGTGAAAAAACGCGTAGAAATAACGTGTCAAAATAAATACTCGAAAGCAGTGAAGTGAACCGTTTTTTAAAAGAAACAGGCAAAAGTTTTTTTAACAAATTTCTTGAAAAGGTTTTTTTAATGGAAGTAGAAATTAATTTTTTTCTTGCTCTGCTTCCGAACAAAACACTTGTAATTTTTTCTCGTTTCGTTGCCTTTATTTTTGATGTTTCTCGATTAAAGCTGTGTTACATCACATTAATATTAATTTCGCCGTTAATGATATAACCATCAAATATCGAATTAATTACAGTGATTAAAAGTCCGTTTAATAGGTCTCCGTTTAATTTAAGCTGCCTTTTAGTGGCAGACTCGTACATGATGCATATACACACCAAGCTTTACGATGAATGAGTGTTTTTGCTTTGAACGCTTCGAAAATTGATTAAAAGCCATTTTATTTGCATAATTTTCATTTGCAAAAGTATGAATTCATAAGAAATGAGTTTTAAATTATGCTGCTGCACTTTTGTGCTCACATTTTATTGTCGAAAAAATAAAGCGCAAACGAAACGCCGATAAACGGTTGAAAGTGAAGTGAACGCAATCCATTAACTCCTTTCGATGAAAAAAGTCGTGAATTTTTCGCGAAAATAAAGCGAGAAAAAACAAGAAACGAAAAGCAAAAATTCATTTTTTATGATCGAAAAACGTCGAAACGAAAGATGTTTCCTTCGACTTCAAATATCACGGAAATTGAAATTTTTAAGCTATGCAAGTGTATTGCTTGCATTTCATTCGTTTATCGTTTATAAACTTTTGTGTGCCTTCAAAAACAAAAGCAAAAATTTATAACTTTTTATTGACTAAGCTGTTTCTCTTCTCCTTTCGACTTCTCGACGAAATATTGGCGAACAGACATCGAATAGCAGCGAGTTTGTTTTGCGACCACTGTTTCGATCGAATAAAGTATCGTTTGTTTTTTAATACAAGAAATACTGGTGAAATATAAAAAACAGTGAAAAGGTGGAACTAATTTATTATCGTTTCTCAAAAATCGGGACATCGCCGATTGCAGCAGCAATGCCACTCTTTTTGTTCGCATTTCGATTCGGTTTCACTGCAATTCGTGATCGCATCGATAAAACTTTTTTTTGTCGCATCGTTCGCGAAGAACATGCAAAACGCCGATATAACGTTTACGGTTAATTCATTTTTAATGCGAAGCACACTGTATCGACGCTCCAAATATACTCTTGTCGTACACATACTTAATGAATGCAAAAAAGATGCGTTTTAATCAAAAAGGGTTTCGTGGAAACAAAAAACGTTCTGTATGCCTGTTGTTACGCTTTTGTTCGACGTTTATCATTCAATGAACAAATCGATGACCGAAACATAAGCCAAGTGCATAAATATAAAAATCATAGTTACATTCGTGCAACAAAATGGTTGCAACAGTGGATGTTGCAGCATATTTACTGCATTCTACGGCGAGCAATGACTGCAGACGAATGCTCCATTATAACAGTTTACTGAGAACGAAACGATACAATCTTGATGAAAATAAAGTTCTGCTGCTGTTGACACGACATGGAAACATGCAATACAACGTACAAAAGAAAATATAAAGTATCAATTCATAGCCGACTAAAGTTCGGCACCGAAATCCATACACAGTTGAAAACATTGAAGACAAATATTAGTGCGACATTCGATACAAGAATGTTTGCAGACAACTCAACTTCTCAACGTTATTCTTCGTTCTTCTTTCGATTCGTTTTTTTTCTTCGCGACAAAAATTGATGACAGAAACGCGAAATTCAAGTATGTTTACCTAGAAATGAGTTTACATTGTTTACACGTCAAGACTGCAGGTTCTCGTTTGTCCTTTCGCCTTCATTTCGTTTCCGTCACTCTTCGCTTCGCTCTCATCTTCTTCGCTACTTCGCTGGCTACTAATACTCTCTATTGTTAAAAGAAACTTGCACTTACACTTACTTTGTTAGTGTTGCTTGCTGTCGATGTCCGCCAACGAAAACTCATTATTTGGTGAATTCGATTACTGCCAAGAGTTTAGAATAAAAGCGAGAAAGTTTCGCTGAACGACGCAGAGGAGACACAGGAAACGGAAGCGAAATGTGCCGTTATAGTTGCTGTTCGCAGGCGAGTTATTAATGTAAAGCTGTGCGTTATCTTTTCGCCAGTTTCTTTGTTAAATAACCGAAAGCGAAGTCGTATTCATAATCGTAAAGGTTTCTTCGCTTTTCTCGCGTTCCTTATTTCTTATCAAACGCAAAGTGCGGTTCTTTAAACTCGTCTTCACTGCGTTCTTTGCAACCGAAACTCAATCTTCACTCTTTTTTAACTGTAAATGGTTTTTCGGTCTCAAATCTGATAAATTGTTCGCAGTTTGCATTCTTTTTTTGGTGATGTGCGTTTGCATCTTTCGCATCTTTTTCACAATTTTATTTTTCAGCGAACAATTCTCGCACCGAGAAAGAGTGTTGCACACCAAAAATTACATTTTAAAATTATATACGAGAAGAAAAAGTGAGAGAAAAGTTTGCCTTATTTCATACAGCGGTGTGCACTGCGAAAAGGTTTATCTTTATTTTCTCGTTTACAGCTTCAGTTTCACTGCAAAATTTTCAATTTGAACGCGTTTTAATAGAAAAATGATTTAGCAGTAAACATTTTTTGAAAAATACTTTTGTTCAGTTGGGAAACACTTTAATAATCAGTGACGGATGACTGGGCAGTGAAGATCAGTGAAGCTCTGACTGCGATGGGAGACACATTCGGCCATCGATACGAGTTCAGTTGGTGCGCTGTTCGCTGCTCTACTGATTCACTGTTCGCTTTTCTCATTCGCGGCGAACAATAAATTTGGCCGTTAAAGTTGTGCACTAAAAACGCTTCTTTACTGCAGGAGTGTTGGACAAAGATAAACAAATGACTGGAAAATGATTTATTAGGCTAACGATCAAATTATGATTCGTTTACTTTTCACCAGAAAGCAAGTAGCAAAAAGCAAACTTTCGGATGAATTATTCGCCACGTTTTCGATTGCATGGATTCAAAGTGTTTTCCTTTTTCTCTTATCGCTGTGAACGCTAAAAATCAGGAAACGTTTTTCTTGCAAAATCTTAACCTCGAAGCAAAAAAATGAACGCTTCTTGTTGCTCACTGACCACTGTTTGCATCGCTGTGACACCTCACTTCATTGCTTCCATTCATTGCACAGATCGTATCTTCACTTTTGTGTGCTGCGTTCGCAATCCGTGCGTTTCATTTGCGTTTCTCTCGACGAACACTTACAATGCACTACTCTCTGAACACTCGCATTCGTCAATCGAACCTTTTTCACTCTTTCGATGCTCTCAAAGCTCGACGAACAATCGCCGATAAATGCAGTTTGCAAGTGCTTTCAGACGACGTTTTCATCGCCGTTCTTTTAATTATTAATTATTTGGAAACGAGTTTACAAACCATAAAACAGAACGGACTAACGTTTAAATCAGCAGCCGAGCATTGATCCGAAATCAATTATTAATAGAATTCGCAAACGTTTCGAAGATTGCGAATGAATGCATTCATGAATCGTTTCTAAAATTATTAAATAAATGATTGCAGATAAATTGCGTTCATTCATATTTGCCTGAAAATTGTTTCGATTATTATTATATTTCAGTTCTTATTTAATTTGATCGTCGAACGAACGCAAAAAAAGTCATTACGAGCATCATACGAACAGCTAATGCTATTACTGTCGTGTTGTCTCTTTTGATTACTGTTTCGTAACAAAACACCGAAAACTCTGAAACTGCAGATCCAAAATGTGCTCACTAATCTTTCTCTCTATTTTCAAACATTTTCTCTAAATTTATTTTCGAAGCGAAAGGAAGCATTCGATGCATCTTTCAATGCATTATCCATTGGCGATGAATGAATGGAAACACATTCATCGTCGACGCTGGCATTACTGCCACTGACCAGGGGTTGCTTCACAGCGAAAAAACATCCAAACAGAGACGCACACACGAACTAACTGATTCCGTTTGCCTTCGCGCTCCATTTCACTGTTCTCCACTTTTGAAAAGAACTTTTCGAAAATCCAAATAAAAGAGTGAGAAAAATGTTGGACAAAAAAATGCTTCTCTGCTTGGATGCAAAACGCTGCTTCTTTCTCTCCTTTTCGAGTCCTTTATTCGAATCGAAGGTAAAAGACACTGAATGCATGGCAATGTGTGCTTCTGCAACACAAATGGAATTAAATGCAATTTGAACGACTCCGTTATACGTATCAAGGATTTGCT
>NCKV01001174.1:0-11370 GCA_003675905.2 Leptotrombidium deliense
AGAAAGAAATGGAGAAATAAACAAGTTAAATTACCAAACAAACTTGTTCTGCATAGTAACGAATTTTATCAATCAAAAGTTTATTGATGGGAATCGAAGATACTTCTATTTTAATCGGAGAAGCGATTGTTCTTGCAGTCATTTGCAGGATCGTTACTTGACAAAGTCAATAGAAAAAGTTGCAAATTCATTCACTCTTTTATATAAACACTTATTTATTATTAAAATTTCGACACAATAACAGATTATTTATTATTTTGTTCCAAAGAGCAAATATTCAAAGTGCAGCTTACAAAATAATGGAACTACTGAACCTCAGTGAGGCGTATGATAAAAAATGCATTGTACATGCAATGTAGGTATTGACATGTGTTTCATATATGTGTTGCCGAACGCAACCATGTATAAAAGAAGTTCCAGTGCTTGTGCGTTTGGTGTACCTTTTGAAGAACCAGCATGTGATGAATGTCACGATTTTTACTATTTTCAACCAATTTTTTAAATTGAGTGCCATAGTTCAATAATACATAGGTCTAGGAAAACTAAACTTTTATCACATGTTGCTAAACATATGTAGCTTAAGCTAAGAAAATTTTAATTTTGTTCATTTGTTGTCTTTGTATAACAACTGAAACAATAGCAGTTTGCTATGAGACACACTGTAGTCACCCATTCGATTATAAAATTTCTCACATCTGTTTTTAACTAATCAATCGTTTTCTATTTAATGCGAGAAGTTTGAGTAAACAGTTCCGCATACTTAACATGTTAAACAGTTGTTATGAAAAAATTTATAGTTTATAACAGTTCAAGTTTATAAACATACACTTGAAAAGTAGCGACTTTTTTCACAGAAGTTGCCAAACATCGCATTCGTCTGTTGTGCCGGAGATCACGAATCAACAGCTTTAAATTCAGGAGGAAAAGCGAACGTTGAGGAGTAATAACACGTCCTTCAACTTGAACCTTGTTGGTCACAGAACGCAAATACGTTTCGTATCGGTAGTTTGAATTTGACGCTCTGCTAACTCGAGGTTAAAAGATATGTCGTCGATGGGAAAAATAATCGAAGGAAAAAATGCTTGGTTTCAGAAGATGGTTATGTTGCCTCCGTTCAAGTTTGGGTGTCATTTGATCACTGATCATGTGGTAAAAAATGTGGAGGAACTCTCGAAGTTCAAGGTTGGATTGTGCAATATTCAAATATTGCACACGTCTGCTAGTTTAACAATAAATGAAAACTATGATCCTGACGTTCGAGACGACTTGACCACATTTTTGGACCATTTAGTGCCGGAATCGTTCAAATTCAAGCATTGCGACGAGGGACCGGATGACATGCCTGCTCATGTGAAAAATTCACTGACAGACACATCAATTTCAGTACCTATCACGGATGGCAAACTGAACTTCGGTAGCTGGCAAGGAATATATTTGTGTGAACACAGACGATCTAAACATACCAGAAAACTGATTGTCACCATAAACGGTATTTTAAATTCGTAATAATTAATGCTTCTCCTTAGACATTTTGCAGACGTTTCCTTCAGAGTGTTTAAATATTGTTCCATTTATGGTTAAATAGGAAATGTAATTGACATTGCTTTTAACGGTAAATGACGGTTAAATAAAATTAATGCCACTTTTCCGTTTATTGCAAAAATGTTTTCGAAAGAATTGTTACGTCTTTGTGTATTTCATTAGTTGTGTTGTGATTAATAAATAAAGGATTGCACGCTGTTTAACGCTTGTAACAAAAATTTCGAGTGTTGTGAACCAGAAAATTGGCAAAACTAACGCAGTTGAGTATTTCGAATAGACAGCGACAACGCAACCATAGAAACGAGTACTGGTTGTGTGCGCGACGCATGAAAAACTCATGAAACACGAGTGTTGTGTGTGATTTTTGTGGAGTGAGTGGAGTACTGCATCACCACCTCGTCTAATATGAAAGTCGCAGGCGTTTTGTTGAGGACCAAGGTTCGAAATATTCTCAGAGAATGTGTGAGCAGTGCGAAGAGAACGATGAGTACCTCCTGCGAGACTAAGTTGCGTACTCTGCAACAATTTCCTCAAATAACGTCCAGATACGATGTGCTTAAGGACCATATTAGAGGTATGTTGTTGTCATATAAGTGTGAGATTCAATTTACTTTTTAAAGGAAAAATCAATGAAAGTCATCTCGATGTAAATGGAGTTTACCCGAACAACGAACTTAATCTGGCCCACATAGAAATATACGGATTCGATTACGATTACACTCTCGCTGTATACAAAGAATCTTTAGATTTCCTGATTTACAATTTAGGTCGTGATTTTCTCATTTCGAAGTATAAGGTTCGGTTTAAATTTAATCGATTATTCGCTAATTTATTGTCGTAGTATCCAAAAGATATTTATTCATTTGATTACATTCCTGGTTTCGCAATAAGAGGTCTTCATTACGACATCGAACATGTACGTGATTACAACCGCATGTTTCAATTTTAATTGCGTTTCTCGTTGACAGGGGCTTCTAATGAAAATAGATAGTTTTCATCAAATACAAAAAGGCAGTGTTTATCGCGGAATCACTCCTGTTTCCGATGAGGAAGTATCGAAAATATACGGAGATTTGTATATTTCGCAGTCATTGATTCGACCGGATACCGGTTATCCAAAAATGAAACAATTGAATGATCTATTTTCGGTGCCTGAAATATGTTTGCTGGCGAATGTTACCGAATATTTCATAAAAAATAACATTTCGTTTCACCCTGAAATTTTATTTCACGATGTTCAGGTAATGCTGAAGAATGACGAGTGAAGCATTGAATTGGTAGTGGCGCTAATGCGATTGCAAAATTATTATTTGTGAAAGAACTGAAATGGATATTACATTTATGTTCACAGAGTGCCGTCCAGAGTATCCATCCAGTGATGCACACAATGCTGGACGAGAATAAAGTTGGCAAATACATTGAAAAACATCCGGAACTGCAAGAATTTTTATTCCGGCTGAAAAAAGCGAATAAGAAAATGTTTCTAATAACAAACAGCCCTTTTAAATTTGTGTAGGTATTCATTTTTGAATGAACAATGCAATCAATAGTTTGAACACACGCAGTGATAATGGAATGAAATACATGATCGGTGACGGCTGGACTGAATTGTTTGATCTGATTGTGGTTCATGCGAGGAAACCTAAATTTTTCACTCAGGACCACAGGTCTGCTTTATTCGTATTTAATTTGAAATTGAACAATCTTTCATTTCTTAGACCGTTTCGATGCTATCACCGTGAAACTGACTGTCATTTATGGGAACAAGTCACTGGTTTTGAAAAGCATAAAGTGTATATGGAAGGCACGGTTAAACATTTGTTGGAAATGACGGGTTGGAAAGGAAATAATATATTGTATTTCGGAGATCAGATATACAGCGATTTGGCAGATATTACGCTTTATCACGGATGGAGGACAGCTGCTGTAATCAAAGAATTAGAGGTTAGTGTTTATCTGGTGTTGCGTGTTGTCACATCAATGCATTTCGTGTGTCATTTGCGCGATTGGGTTGAAGTGATGGACACTCCTCACGTTTGCAGGTCAAGAAAGTGAAAAACATAAAAAGCGGGTGTTCATGTACAACAACAAACCCCGTTTCACGAAACATTTGATAAAGATGCGAAACTAGATTCAACGTCTGTGTTTACTGTACCTTAGAGTGGTGTTTCAGTTGCTGTGAAACTAACTCAAACTTGAATACATCGATTTTCGTGCACGCTTTTTATCAACTTTTCGATTGAATTTTTTATGGCAAAAACACAAAAATCGAACCTTTAAATTGAAGCATTTTAGGCATGATAAATTGTTTCAGATTAATTCGTAATCATTCGCGTGGATCGTTTCTTTCTTTTCTTTCTGCAAAACAGTGTTTCGCAGAAATTGTTATGCCTTAAAAATATTATTGTTGTTTGTGGGAAGAAGTGACGAAGGAAATCCCGTTGCGTTTTTACTCGATTTTTAGATTACATTAGTTGCTCACTGCGTTCTTGTGTTCACTTTTTATAGCCATTTTTAATAATGAAATAAGGTTAGCTTTCGTTTAATTTATGTTTTAGTGGTGCAATTGATACAGAAAATGTTGTATTCATTTAATGTACAAACATTCTTTTGTGGAAACTTTTTTGCAGTGTATTACAAATTTTAGAACGAAAACGTTTCTGCGGTACTTGCTGTATTTGCAGAATGGGTTAAAGTAGACATAAAAGCAATATTGAGTGCACATCAATTTATTTGTTGCCAATTGTTCGCAATTGAAACAAAATTTATTACAGAAAGAAATAACGACTTTGAGTTCGGAAGAATTTGCGGACGCAATCAGTGAATTACAAGCAATTCAACTGTTAATTGACGAGCATCTTAAGATGCCGCTGGATCCGATGCATAATGACGTTTTGAAGTGTTTATTGCACGACAGAGACATTTGCAGGAAGAAAACAAAAGGATTGTTCAATCCTCAATTCGGCAGTATTTTTCGAACGCACAACAATCCAACTTATTTTTCTCGTCGACTGTTCAGATATTCGGACATTTATATGGCGCAAGTGACCAATCTGCTCAATTATTCGGTGCACCATTTGTTCTGTCCACGACGAGGTTTTCTTCCGCACGAGAAGATGTCAACGTTTGTTAAATTCGTAGAAAAGTAGGTGTTAAAGTGTATTCAAAGAGCATTTATTTAAATTTGTTTTCGTTTTCTTTCTTGTTTTCAAATGAAGTGAAAAGAGTGAAAGAAAGAAAGTTACGCAATGAATGATGAATGTTACTGTAAACAGTGAATATTTCGGCGAACAAAAGGGGTTTAGAAAGGAAAGACTATTTTTAATCCTTGACACTTAATTCATAGTGAAGAGTGAAAAGAAACGATTTGTGGTGAAAATAGGCTAAATGTTTGAATCTGTTGTTGTATTTCGTGTGTCCTAAGAATGAATTGTGGAGATAAAACTATAATTACGTTTATTTAACAATTTGCGATATATTTAAGTAATAGTAGGCGTTTAAAATTGTAATTTTTAATTGTTATGAAACCTAATAAAAAATTGAGTTGATTTCGTATACGAATTTTGAAAATGAATTATAATGAAAATGAAGTGAAGTGCGTTTGAAAAGTTGGGCGTCTCACGTTTGAAATCTTAAGAAAACGAGAAACGCATTGATTTCATTAACGTTTGCCTTTTTGTTAATGTAAAATAACAACAATTATAATGATACGAGTGCCTTCATTTTTTTGACAGCTAGCAAGCAACATTTGAATGCTGCCTGAAATCGAAATGATCACAGTTTGTCCCAATTTGTTGTTCGGGTGAAGAACAGCAGCACACATTGTGATCTGGAAGCAATTTTAATTTCAAGTAATTGCGACCCAATTATGAGCGCATAATCGAAGACAGATATTCGATTGCAGCAATTTACTGAAGTTGTGATCGCATCTTTTTCGTTGCTGCAATTCAATGGAGAAGTGATTGAAATTCAGAGCGTCAACACTTCTCACACTGATTTAATTGATACTCTTTGATTCGCCGAATTGTGGTCGCAGTGTGTAATTATTTGCAAACAATTTAATGAAATTAGTGTCGCTGAGAAGGTGACGATTGTGATCTTCATTCGTGAAATTCACACTTACGCCTTTTATAATTGTTTCTTATTGAAAACGAAATTCAGTGAAACAAAAACAATAAGAGTGAACCAAGGGCAACTTTACCTTTGATCTACTTTTTCGTCATTTCACTGTAACTAACGTTTGTTCTCTTCTTTCCTGTCTGCTCGCAAATCGATATCCTTTTTGGGTCTGGAAACTTTTCGCGTTTATAAATGCGGTGTGGATTTGGCATCGGCCGCTCCTCGTCCAATAGAAACGTTTAATTCGACTAATTTGGGTTTAGCCTCCTTTTGCCTCCTTTTTGAATCACTTTTTTGCGAATATAAAACTTGGAGACATTTCCTCGCATTTCAGCACACTTGTTGTCTTTTCATTCTCGCAACGCTGTAAAAGTCACCAAAATTTGAAAACATAAAACTTATCTGTTTTTTGCAGCAACAATTATTCGCCTGCAATTCACAGCTTATTTTAACGGGTCGTTGATTCGTTTGTATAAAAAGTGTAACTTCAGAAGCCGAGAAATGCTTCTCTGAAAAGTTTTCTTAACTTTAAATTCATTTTTGAAACTCGCTTCACAAAACGAGGTTCGAGTTATTTCTCGTCTGGATTTCGGTGTTTGTTTTTTAAATTTGTGTATTTGCCGCAAAATCGAATCATTGTGTGTTCGTGAACGAAGTTCGGTTTTTCAAAGGAAATAATGCGTTGGAAATTCAACGTCGGATTCATTCTGTTCGCATTTGTCTTCGCAGTACAAACTCGTGAGTAAATTTTAAATTCATTCGTTTTCGTGTTTTGTTACGAGAATTGTGGCAATCATTTGCGTTAAAATGTGAAATTACATTTGGTCGTTTACACGAGATTAATAATTAACACGAAATAAAATGAAAGGGTTTTCAGACACGTTCTGGACGCACACAATCAATGCTACACAAATTTAAGCGTTGTTTGTTTGCAAAAGAGGACAAGGATAATTAAACATCAGCGAATGACTTTGTCATGTTTTAGTTGGTAAACAATTTTACATTTTCTGTGTCATAATTGTAATTACGAATACTTTCAATGAGAGGAAAGATGTGCATTTTCAGCCTTCGTGGAAAGAATATAAAAAAGTCGTAAAATATAATTATCATGTTGAGCAGTTTCACAGTTTATTTTAGATATAAATATAGCCGTCGATTTGACTTGAAGATATGTACATAAAAACAAAGGAGAAACTTTTCTTGACTTCAATATGTCAAAAATAGTAAATAAATGAAAGGAAAGCAAATTGCAAAATTTTCCGCGTACATTTTTATGTTTCAATTTTGATCCTTCAATTTTCGAGAAAAACTTCATTTATTATGTCATTGATCATTGATTGCTTTTATAAATGAATTTTTTTCTGAATAAATTCTTTAATTATTTTTTAATAATTACAATTATTTTGTGTTGCAATTGACAGAAGCGGCAATTTTGCTTTTCGAATGGTTTCAAGTTTCAATCAATTTTTGATTTATTTGATTTTTGTTAAAAGTTTAATTTCATAATTATTTCCAAAAATGTGACACATTTGAAGATTGATAAATTGTATTAATTTGCGAAATATTTTTTTAATTATAATGTATAAATATAAAAAATATTACGTAATTAATTCATTCATTCAATGTCAATCATTGAAACAGTTCACTGAAGCGAAAAATGTTCATATCAGTTACATAATATTTAATACAAAATAATAAAGATAGGTGTATGTAATGATGGCATGTTTTGTATAATTTCGATCAAACAGTGAATCAATTAACCGAAGAAGTGTAAATAAACGATTTTTCGTGAGATGAAAGTTTGAAAATCGAGAATCTTTCGAAAACGATCTCCTTGTTTTTATGGCAAGCAACTTTTCATGTATTTTTTTAAATTAAAAACAAATTTGTAACAAAATTCAATGAAAAAAGCACAGATTTTTATTAATAGCAAATATCAGTTAAAAAAGTTGTATTTTAAATTTTTAATTTCAGGTCAATTCTTTTCAGGCAAGCCTCAAGTGCGGGAAAATAGCTTATAAAAATTATAATTTTCGCTCGAATTTCGCTGCTGGCTGCGCCGACCGCTAAAAATAGTCGAAACAGACTTTGAGACGTTCTTTCTTCTTACTAATAAAAAGCTGATTTCAATCACTTTTTAATGAGAAACAGCAAAAGTTTGTAAATTAAAAGTTTTTGTTAATTATAATTTTTCAAATGCATGCGAAGTGAATACAAGTTATGCGATATTTAATCCGAAAAGCAATGCAATCAATTTTGTTTATCTTCACTCGACTCAACTTAAGTTGACTGATTCTTCTCTCAAAAATGGCGTTTGTTTTGCGAGAAGAGAGATGTGCTGCTTTTCAATTCGCCAATTCATTCATTACTTTGAAACAAGTGTCACAAAAGGTTATACATGTATTATTAATAATGCTTTGTACGCTGCTGTGTTTCGTAAGAGAGGCACAATAATAATAACGACGTGTTTAACCATAATTCAAGTATTTAATTTAGTAATTGCGGCACAAAATGACACTGTAACAGCAGTGATGTTGCGTGTTGTTTATGTTGAATGAGCAGTCAGATAAAAAGTAAACATCAATTTGTTTAAACACTTAAATTGGTCTAAATAAGTAACGCTTAAAATACAACTCGAATTAACGGTGACTTCGAGTGACTCTTGTCTGACTTTGAATGAAACTGGAATTTTTAGAACTGAAAATTAGAGGAGAAAAAACCCATCAGCATGTAAAAATAGGAAATGGATAAATTTCCATAAATTTAGAGTAAAAAAACAAGTTAACATTCATTGAGAATGAATTCTTTTCGTTTTTCTACGAATTTCACTATCGAAGAAACAGTTAACCGTAATTTCGTAATTTCAGACGCAATCGTTCATCCTTTTCTTAAATTAAAACGTTGAAACGGTGGTTCAGTAACAACAATGCATTCAACGTATCTGACGAGTGTAAAAAACGAATTTTTATGCTTTCAAAAAGTTGAGTTTAAGAAATATTATCTTGTCAGTGCATTACTGTAAATGAGCAAAAATTGGAGTTTATACTTTACGAATCGTGTAATTGTTGTTTCAGGGGATCTGCTGAATTTTTGTATTCGTTTACAAAAATTGTGAACGATTCATTTCCAGTGAAACGTAATTAGACCTGACAAAATGACCAGTTCTTCTTAGAACAATCATCTTTATTTTGTGTTACTTTGAAACAAAAACGAGAAAAACTTTTTCTTCGTTTCTTATTTTCATAACAATAACACACAGTAACACACAAACAAACAATCACTGTTTTCATTGTTCAATTGAACAGTAGTCAAAACTTTTCGCGATGCATTCATTTGTTCGTGTCGAACACGAGTGCAAACTGTTTGTATTCGACTGTTATTGTTATTGTCTTCGTTTCTGAAATAGATTAAATGTAAATGAATGAATGAATCCTTTTTATTTGTTGTGCGTTGTACAATAATTCACAGGAAGTGTTCACATGTAGTAATTGAGTAATTTAAAGTGCACACGTTCAGACGTAACAATATTTGCGTTTTCATAATTGAACAGTCTCACGTTTACGGACATTAAGCAAATTAAGAGCAGTTAAGAGCAGAGGTGGTGACAGGTAAAATGTAACTAAAGGGTAATTAAAGAGCACAACTGCTGTGCACTTTCAGCGAACTTCATATTTTTAGTGATTTAGTGATTACTGAACTTAAGATTCTCAAGTTTCGTTTACATTCGGCAAACTTTTACGAAACAAAAAGCAAATTTGAAAATATTATTACAATTAACTAGGCGTTTACTGTCTTAGTTGGACTCACAAATCCGGAAAAATGATATTCAGGTTTTGTTATTGGAGGGTAAAATAAATAATTTATGGGTTTCAACAAAAGTAAGTCAATAGCGGATGAATTTGCGTTTGAGCCTTGATCTTCAGCCTTGGCAATGACACGACAATGTCTGAACAGACATTCACGCAATATTTACTATCCAATAAATTTAAATAGTAAACGAATTCAGAGGAAAGCAGTTTGTTGTTTCGCCGTAAATATGCGTTTCAGTGCGTTTTTTAACGACGAACAATGAGTGAAAACCAAAATTTAGGTCGATTCGAATGTTTATGGGTTAGTGTGTAAACGATGCCACCGTTTCGAGGCGCACTTCTTCGCTTTACTTCTGCAAACATTCTTTTCAAAGAAAGAATTCATTGACATTTTTGGTTATGCATTCAAATTTAAAATTCACGTTTTTTAAATTCACTTTTATGGCTCCAAGAATTGCGATGAAAGCACGATAAAACCTTCCGCAGTAAATACTTGTTATCAGTTTTACTCACTTTGCATTCAATTGCGTTGAATGCATAAACGAAAGTTAAGCAGTTTCGAAAGCGTGAATGCTCAATTTAATGCAATTAATTGGTTATTTATCCTTGTCTTGGTAATGTTACTAATTTATGCTATTCTGATGGAGAATGAAACTTTTTTTAGACAATCTTCCCAACCCTTAATTTCCATTGTTTTCTGAGCGTCTTTCAATGCTTTACGAAAATTGCAGCGCAATTCTATCTAAATAGAATAACGGATTTCGTGTTCAATCATCACTTGAAGTCATCTTAAAGGCATTCGATAATAATAAAAAGAAAAGTGCTGCTTTTTTCACAACGAAACATTAAAGAAAGAATGAATTCGTTGCACCTTGAAAATGTTATTGAAAAAGTTTGAAAAAGACGTTCACAACATTGACATATCCTCGATTCATTCTTCATTACTTTTTATTGTGTGAATCTTTTTCTTATTTCAATTCACTGCAATCGCAGAGTTTATATAATATTTGATTCAATTGAAAAAGTAATTTAGAAAAACAAAATTTTGTTGCATAATAATTTTCTGGGAGAAAAGAGATGGATTACACTTTTTGCATTAATTGCGAAATCGAAAAGCAATAAAAAAAGCAATAATTTTTTGTTTAGTGAATGCGAACGGACAGCAACCCCCGAAACCTTATTTCGGCACACCGCTCGGAAAACTAAAGACAAACGCGCATGGAGTGACAGGAGACGTTTTTATTGTCGACGAAAGTACAATATTCATTAAGAACTTCAACTACGACGGATTGGGTCCCGATGCTTATTTCTGGAGCGGTTACACACCGAAACCAGAACAGAACGGTTTCATTATTCCAGATGAAAAAGGATCGTAAGTTTCAACTTTTGCACTTTTCGTCGAGGAAATTGCGTGATAAAAAAGTGTTGACAATTAGTTACAATTTTTAATTGAAAAGAAAGTTCAGATCGCAACATGACAATAGTTTGTACAGTTAAAGTTGTGCACGCTTTTTCGCTTTTGTTTTCTTTTCTTCACTGCTAACGTTTTCCTTATTTTACTCTCACTCAACTTTGCTTAACACTAAAATTCGCAATTAAGTACAATGAATTTTGATTCAAAGCTATTCTTACCAAGTAAATTAATTGAGTGATTACTGCAATTTGAAAGATTTTAAATGCGATTGTCGTGAAACGTGAGCGTCGATTAACGCATTTCTATTAACAGAACGAAGCCTTTGAGTGCCTACAAGAACAAGAATGTTGTGCTTCGGCTGCCAGAAGGCAACACAGTTCGAGACATTAAATGGATCGCTGTTTGGTGCAGAAAGGCTGTCGTTAATTTTGGAGATGTTTCGATACCGAAAAATGTTGTTATTCCAACACCGATAGAAATATCACC
>NCKV01001175.1:0-11362 GCA_003675905.2 Leptotrombidium deliense
ATATTCAATCATCGTGAATCGATTGCTATTGACAAATGGTTGTCTTCAGGCAAAGGTTTTACTTCAATGCATGATCACTTTTACCACAAAAGAAATATCGTTGGTTGCTGTTGGTGTGGTCGACGTAAAATTTCAAACATAACGAGTAAAATTTTGGAATGGAGAAATCGAGAACGATGGGGTGATGATGAGAATTTTTTAAATTCAAAAATTTGGCCAACAATGGAGAACGATATTGTCGTTTATGATACTTGTAAAAGCCGTCGGAGAAAAGCGAATGAGATTCCGTTTCCAGTAGAACGTATCGCATGTGAATTTGTAGGAATTGCTTATCGAAAAGGGTTTAAAATCTGGAATTATAACCCTTATTTATGCTTTTGAGTTAATTATAAACACTATTTCTGTAACTTACGATCGTGGTATTAAAATATTGCTGAGTTTTATAATTTATCTTCAAACGGGTCTGTGAAATTTTACCTGTGAAATTGACATTAAAACCTAGCGCTTCATTTTCGTTTGCGAAGCTGACACGATCCAAAGCGAAGCCATGCTCACATCTTCAGCAGAAATTACTTTTTGCTATTATGCCAGTGTTCTACAGGTGAATCTTATTGTTCAGCATTATCTTATGAGATTAATATAGCAGTTTTAAACGCTCTTTAGAGGGGCAACTGTACAGCACTGTCCCTTATGTTTGCATGCTGATTTTGGAAATAGAATAATAAATTTTGCTATTAGCACTTTGTTTTAAAAATGAATGCACTGCCCGTTGATCTCAGGTTTGTTCAATGTTTGAATTTGCAAAAGGTGCTGTAAGCGTGTTCGCTAATGGTGTGAACGTTTGTGTTTGCACAGCTGCTAATTGCTGCTTTGTTATATTTTTCTGTTTTAAATTAAGCGTTTCTTTTACTTTTTAAACGCTGAAAAATTATTTCAAAGTTAACAAGAAGTAAATATCAAGAGCAATGCATCGTGAATTTTTACTTTTCGGTAAGTTTAGTGAAAATTCGCCATGAACGATAAAATTAATGCGTTTTTGCTCATGTCGTGCTAACGTTTGAATGCTACTGACACGCCATATGTTAATTTATCCAATGTGAACAATTCGTGGTCATTTAATTTCGTTGTCATTTTGTTATCTGCTCAATTTTTAAGCACTGCGAATAAATTAAGTCGTGAACTTGTCTACACTCCCTCCTATTACGTGCTTCCGAACATTATCTGGCATGTCAGATAAATCGAATTTAACAAAAAAAAATTCAAAATTTTGGGCTTCAATGCATCACATAACGACGAATGTTGCAAAAAATATTTTTGTTGTTTTGTTAGACATGTCAGTATTCGACTTCGAATTATACTGACACCTGGTACAATTCATTTGATACTGACATGTCAGAAAATGGGTGGAAGTAGGGTGTATTTTTTGTCTGTTTACAGCATTTGTTCCCGCTTTGGTAAACACAGCTGTCATTTCGTCGAGATCAAAAAGAACAGCAAAATGTGATCGACTCTTTCCTAGTTTCGAAATTTACGAATACGGATTTGATATTACGCGAATTGATATTTTCTCTTGTCCTGACATTACTGGTAAACGAGAGCGAATATTCGATTTGAATAAGTGTGATAAAAATCATAAATGGATTAACATAGACACAGGAGAACAATTCGATTTTCCGGACTATTTTGAAGACTCATTTTTCAATATGGCTACACATTCATTCAAAACTATCGATAATTTTGACAACTTCAAAGAAAGCGTAATCGGATTTTACGATGTTGATGCAAATAATAAAAAAGGGTTAATGGTGATGAGCGACATTTTCAAATTCGCACGGGAGGCATTTGATAATGGTGTTCGTATATTAAAATTAGAAAATAATTTATTCCTTAATAGGATCCATTGGCATACTTTACATTTACCTCTGTTAGACAGTATCAAGTCGAGTTTAAATGCACTTCCGAAAGACTACGACGGCAATGAAAAAGAGTACATAAATATTATTAAGAAGTATGGGACGCACTTTGTAAATTCTGCAACTATCGGAGGTCGTGTTCAGCGTCTTGCAATTATAAACGATAGCATTGTGAACCAACAGTGGGCAAAAAATAACGCAAATTACAAATATCCAAGTTTAAATGAAGAGGATAGAGAATACTGTAAAAGTGTTAAAAATGGTGTGTCTGCTTTTAAAAATATGGATCGTAAATATATTCAACATTTCATCGGTGGTGATTTGAGTAAGTCTGAAAACGAGAGTGATTGGAGGAGGAGCATCTCAGCTTTTCCAAGGATTGTACGAATGTCAATGCACCCAATTTCGGGAGTTATCGAAGAAAGTGAAAAAGAAAGTTCGATGCAAACAGCAATTCGGATGTATACGTTAAGAGCGTCTGTTGGTGAAATGATTGAGAACATAAAAACAAAGATGAAGACAAGGCTTCACGAAGGTAACAAAGAAGCTGCTGCATTGAAAAAAGTTGTCATTGATTACGCGTTAATGGTTGCTGCGGAAAATTATTCACAGAAAGCAGTTCTTAGCATTGAAAACAGAGCTGAAAGTGCACTCCGTTTATATAAGGAGTTGATAAACGTCGAACACCAACGTCGAACTGGTTCTGGCTCTCTCCAAAGTTTTCTTTCATTAAAAATTTTGTTCTGTTCAACAGTCATTTTGTTTACTTTAAGCTAATCGTAAACAAGTTGAACTATGTATGGCATTTCATTGCATTATTGTTTAAAAATATCTGAAAATGTTCTTCATATTAATGCAGACTGATTTGTGGATTTTTAATTGACTCAAAGCATAAGATTTTGCTTTTTTAGTTTCTGAGAACTAGAGATGTCGATAGTAGGTGAGGTTGACGCGCGGTACACTTTGCGAAAATAAGACTCACTTTTTGTAAAAGGAAGTCACTATCACTCACTGACTGTTACTCGCTACTATGAGTTTGTGCACGGCCACTCAAAACACTGTTGAAAACAGTCCAAACTCTCACTCACTAATCAGTGATTAGTAATCACATTTACTTTTGACAATTCTATTGCGAATATTTAATTATCTCCAATCCGTGACAATCAACAACAACTACAACAAAATGTTTTACTGTGAATATTTTTTTAAAGAATCTCTTACAAAATGTTGAATGTTTCCGGTGCTTATTTTCATTCTTTAACACACGTGTGACATGTCACACAAACAAAAAAGTACATATTTAATGAATTCAGTCCTGCTTTAGACTGTTTATAGTGTTTGATTACAGTTTTACTTCCTGAACTTGTTTATTGCTTATACTGTAATTATTCACATGAAATGTATATAACTTTTTCGCGAATTAAAACTGTGTTCAAGATTTGTAAACAAAGTGGACTTGCAAACTGCGATTGCGCTTTGAAAACAGCTGAGACGTCAGCGACACATTTGAATCGTCTTTCAGTTTCGCTTTTGTTTTCTTGTTGATAACCAATGCGTTGTTCAATTAAAATTAATCATTGAAGCAATGAAGTCGCGTTGATTTTTTACATCATCAATTATCATTGCAGTGCTTGCACTGCTAATCTGGGTACGCAATGAGTAGGATTCGCGATTTTTTCCTTCGTGAGTACATTTCACGTTCTTTATGCAAAATTTGGCCTTGTTTCGCTTTTCTTAATTCTTGTTTTCCTTTCAGATTATATTCTCATAAACGTTTTAATCATTGCGTCAAACGCTGTGCGCTTTAAGTGTAACAAAACTTTTCCATATTTACAACTGTTTCAATTCGGATACGACGTAACCGAACTCAATATTTTTGGTTGTCCCCGAATCGAAGGAAAAAGGGCACAAATCTTCCTTTACAATCGCTGTGATAACAGAGATACTTGGATAAATACTAGAACCGGAGACCGATTTGATTTCCCGGACGCTTTCGCCTCTCAACGCCTAACTAAATCAGAGAGTTTATTGAAACGAATTGAAACATTTGGAGATTACATTGATCATGAAGCGAACTATATTGTTATTGATAATCTTAACAAGAACGGAATAATGGTGGCCAACGAGAGATTAAGTCGCATTCAGTCTGCATTCGACAACGGATCCAAACTGTTAATTCAGACTCAAAATATGTTCTTTTATGGATTTCATATTAAAAACGGACCAGACAACTCATCTATTTTAAATCACTTCATATCAGCTGGAAATGCGTTGCCGTTAAGTTTTGAAGATAACGAAGCGGAATACATTAAATTCATAAAAACGTATGGCACACATTTCATAAATGGTGCTTCATTTGGTGGACATATCGAGAGAATCACCATATTACATGGAAGCATTCGAGACCAGGACTTAACTGTCAATAAAGCCTCTTTTAATTTTCCTAATCTGAATGTTGAAGATAAGGAAGTTTGTAAAAACAGTGATACAAATACTGTTCTATCGTTTAACAACAGTAAACGAGGTTATAGTCAAAGCTTTTTTGGTGGTAACGTTGACTACATTAAAAATGGAGTTGAAAACTGGTTGCGACAAACTGAATCGTACGCAACTGCAGTCGGTGTGCAGTTGCATCCAATTTCATCCTTGTTTGAATCTCAGAGAGAAGTGGAATTGCAGAAAGCAATTAACGCTTACATGTCGAGGGCAATTTTGGATTCCTTAATTCGAAGCCTTAAGACAATTGTTGCGAATCAAGAATTAGAATTAAACCACATATCAAGAAGTACGACAGATGTTTTAGAAATTTACGCAAACATTGTTGAAAAACGCCTTTATAATTTAAAACAACTAAAAGAGATGTTACAACGTGTGACTTATGAAATCAGAAACTATAAACAAACAATCCTACATTCAATTCCTGGTAGCAACTCTTCGAATTTGTACACAACTCAAGTTACGTATCAACTCTGTATTTTTGTATATTTTGTTGTATGGCTCACGCAGCTTAAATCGTGAAATATTTAAATGTTTTAACGTCGATGAGTCGCATTTAATGTGCCAACCTGTGAATATAATGTCACAATATTTCCATCTTAATAAGCGAAAATTTTTGTAATTTTTTATGTAAGTTAAATGTTTATTAAAATGATTGAATTGTAAACAAAATAAACAAGAATTAAGTTAACAATGTGATTTTATTGCATTTCTTTAAACGGAAGAATATTTAATGCGAAAAAAGCAATGAACGAAATTGTTCTAATAAGTTATTCTTATTATACAAAATAAAAAAATTAAGTCAAACAAATCTCAGTTTTTCTCAGTTTCGCTAAACTCTTCATAAACATCTGTGCTATCGGAATTACAATGATTATCTTTGTACTCATAAATTAATGTTGAACGAGAGGCATCAGAATCACTAAAATCACTTGGGTCCTCTTCAAGGGAATTAGACGTCACATTAAATTCTAATGCTTCTTTCATTCGTTTCATGCGTCGGTTAAAAGACGCGTTACTTCGTTCAATGAAGTCTTTAAAGTTGCGAACTGATTTTTCCATTTCTGAAAAGAGCGGCTGTTGTTCATTTGTCCCACAGATCACATTACTTTCGTTCATTCTTGATATTAACCAAAGTTTCCGTTGCCTGATCAGTGCGTTTATTGCAGCGCGAATATTATTTTCTGGAATAAATAAAGCTTCATTCGATTGTTTTGATTCGTCCATATTAACAAACATTGGAATTAACAGAAACAAAAATAAACGATAATAAAGAAAACAGTTTCAGATCAACGTTTTTACAACATATTTAAGAAATTCAATTTGCTTTTAATGTTCTTTACCTGCAGATGACTCTCACGTCATAGCATCGACGTCAAACAAGTGTTCGCCGGCTTCCAAACAGTTTCGATTCGTTCGAACGCACCCTTCGCGTTTACCCATTCCGAAACAATTTCCGCCGTTTCCATTTTTTTGATTTATATGCGAATTAATTAATGTTTCCGTAAACATCTGAACTGCTTTTTGAGGCCAAATAAAGGTTCGTATTTTATCGTTTGCCAAATATGTACGATTATTCCTTGACATTAAAACAAGTTTATGTAAAGTTTTGAAGGTTACTTCTTGTTCAGATTTATGAACATCAATGTAAGTCGAGTGCATCGACGAAAAACATTGTTTGGTGAATAAATTCAGTTGCAATATTGAATGACAGTTATTCCAAATTTTGCCGAAATTGTTTTAATAGTGGCACAATACCGTATCCATGGCAAACGTGGTTTCGGCTCACACAGCAAAGCAGGCCCACGTCTTTCAAAATGGAAGAGTCTACGCCAGTCCCGAATTTGAATCTATTGTCGAGCGTTTTAACGCTTGTATTGTGAACTTTGAGAAGATCAAAGAAAATAACGATAAACAATTCGAGTACAGAATACAAAAAATGACTAAAACTGCCAATTATGAGCCTACAATGGAACTGATCCACGAGAAAAGCGACACAGAAAGTATGAACTCGAGTGAAAACGATATCGAAAGTAATCGTCGCGTTGACACTTTTATTGGTGAAAGCGGGAATGCAAACGCAAGCGTTCTCAATGCACAACTTCGCTCTGAGCGAAATTCAAACAATGAATGCGTTGACTTGAAAAGCAGTGAAAGTATTGAACAACTGGCTTTATTGCATGGACAAAAATTAAAAGTTCGGTTGCTTCGGTTGAGCGAAGAAACAATATCGAATGCCTTAAATTGCAATAAAAATATTAAAGAAGAAACTGGTGCATTTCAAATGGGCAGACTTTATTCGAACGACGAATTGAGCGAATTCTTTGAAGAGCATCAAAATTTTTACACTTGCAAAATTTGTGGAAAGCGACTTCATGCTATTACAAGTGTCTTATATCACATTCGAGTATGTCACTTAAAGGTTAATCCATTCAAATGTTTTTGTGGAGAAACGTTTCGACATCAAAGTATTTTAATCAAACATCGACGTGCTGTCCATAATTCAAGTCGCGTAAATAAAAAAGCATTTCTTCGTCGTCGAAAAAAGACATAAGCTAATGTTAAGCTGACCAAACTTCAAACTTCTGCTTAACGAACGTCGATTTCGAGCCATCGAACAATTCAATCGATAGCTCGTTAAAAGTGAAATTTTTCCATTTAAATATTACATAACGAAATTCGATTATTACATCGAGCATTTTTATTTTACATGTATACTACTTGTAATTATATATTTCTTTTTTACAAGTTTAAATATATTGCTGAATATATTCTTGTTAAACTGACGTTTTTTGTTGTGAATAAACAGACATTCCTGTTGTATGTTCACGAAAAGAGGTCAAATGCTTGTTAATATACATTTTAATACATATTAAAGTTCGTTTTAGTTTACAAAAGTATTTATAACTGTTTTTGTTGTCTCCGAAAAACCTGTTGTCTCTCGACTCCTGATTCTTCGCAGTATTCACGCTCGTTAACGGAACCGAGCCGAAACAATCTGCTTTCAATTAGCGACGGACCGCAATGTGTTTTCAATATTGACATTCAAATAGCGTTGTTAGCAACAAAATAACTGTTTATTTTGTGAACTTCTTTCATTCAAGCAGTGTGCGCTTCATTGTGAATAAACATATTTGAATAAACAGCAATTAATTTGTTTGTTTGTTTTTTATTATTTGTTGTTTGCGTAATCAAAACGAAACAAAGCGCCTCTTCAGAGCTTCTCAGAAAGCTCACAAAATTTTTTGTTCGTTTACCGCTTAATCATTGATTTAACAAACGAAAATTTATTTGTGAAAATGAACTCGAAATCAATATATGGCCGGTACATGACGACTCCACTCTTCTCCGAAGAAGACATGTTATTCGTAAAACGAGTAGAAGAGACAATTACGAAAGTAAAAGAATGGCAACAATCGTCTCACATTAATTTTGTTCGACGAATGAAGAGAATTTACAAAGCAATGGGCTACAATTACGCAAATTACACTCCTACGTACGTAAGAAAACGCGATGAGAGTAACAACAACGACTATACGACCAAAGATGAGTATTCATTCACAAATCACCAAACAATTCGCGAGTTGAATCGAGGTGGTTATGTCATTCAGCCGAGCATTTGTTTTCCCAGTATTTCGACAGCGACTCCTTATCCCATGATATGTAACGGATACTCTATGGATTGGAAGTCCAATTTGGCAGTTGTGCCAAAAATGAAAGCTATCGAAGCAGTTCCGCAAAATGGAAAAGAGGAAGAGGATGATAACACTGAAATCGATGATCATTGTGACACTTCTGATACTGAAATTTATTAAAAAACAAAAAGAATTGTTGAAGTGAAGTTTGTTTTTGAAAGTAATTCAGATTTTTGAACATACATCAAATTTGGTAATATAAATGCACAATTCATGAGAATTGTCATTAAATTGGAAATAAAGTCAAAATATTAGGTGTCAATCTACAAATCAAGAAAATGTAAAAATACGCATTACTCAGCAATATGAACATAAGTGATACTGAGTTTTTCGCTCTTTCAAAATATGAGGCTTCATATTTGTGAATCAAAGGCAAACGAATACACTTAAATAAAGAAACTCATCTTTTTTCTATCTCTTTTCCATTTTCACAACGACTTTCTTGACTGGCATTGTAGCCACCGGATTTGCATAGTATTTTAGTGGAACGTCTGTGTTCTGGGACCTCACAATTTTGAATTGAAGAAGAATATTGCAGAGTGCGAGCTTTGCTTCCATCAAAGCAAATCTCATTCCAATGCAATTTCGAGGACCACTTCCAAACGGTAAGTATGTGTATGGCTTTATTTCGTCAATATTCTCATCAAGAAATCTTTCTGGTTTGAAAGTGAATGGTTCCGGAAAATTTTTCTCGTCGTGATGAATGTCATAAATTGGTATTTGAATTACACAACCTTTAGGTACCGTAATATTTGTATTAGGCACTTTATACTCCTGTGACGCTTGTCGATGAAGCTGTAGCACAGGAGAATACAGTCGCAGTGATTCACTGATCACTGCATTCAAATATTTCATTTTGTTTACATTTTCGTATGTGATTTCTTCGTCAGTGTCAAAATGCTGTTTAATTTCATTGTAAAGCAAATTTTGAACTCTTGAGTCGAGTGCCAATGCATACGATGTGTATGTCAACAAAGCAGCTGTCGTCTCAAAACCTGCAACGAAGAAAATGAGTGACTGAGCCATTATTTCGTCATCGGAGAGTTTTCTTGAACCATGATTAGTCGAAAGCAGTTTCGATTGTTTCGCTAAATCTTCGTGATCTTCACTGGTGAACTGTTCAGCATTGATATCTTTCATGTCGGACACTAAATTATTCGACATTTCAGCATCCAGAAGCAGCTGCATGAAATCATTAAATTTTACGTTCTTGTTCCTTCTTTGTCGAATAATTTCCTTTGTTGTTTGTTTGAAAAAATTAATAACTGTCGCAGGTTGTGGGTTAAAATTGATTAAAAGTTTCACGAATGTCGGAATTAACACAAAAGCAAACAATCTAAAGCGACTAAGACTGAAGAAATTCTTTGCATTCACAACAAATGGATCTGAGGGATTTTTGTGGGCATTTGTTTTTGTTGCGAAAGCGCAACTCGCAATCACATCCATTGTGTACGCTCCGTACATCTCTTTCAGTTCAATGTCTTTATTCTCGGTAACGTATTCATTAATATGGTCCAACAAACTTTTCACACATTTTTCCATAATAACCTTCATCATCTTCAATTTAGCGCTCGTAAATGTAGGGCTCATGATTGATCTCATTCGTTTCCATTTCTCATCCCTTAAAGACGTTAACATGTTATACAAAGCAGGTTCCGAAGTTTGAATCGGTCTTCGATTAATTAACACATCGCTGTCTTTTGCCATAATGTAACGAAGAACTTCCGGATCAGCTACGCTTAACATTGGTTTTGCATTGTCGAAAAATCTATAAACAAATGGGTACGCATTTCATAAATTCAAACATAGTTCAGTCAATGATAATTGACTATGATGAAGTCAGTTAATCGATTTGCTTTGAGTCAAATAATTTAAACTCACTCCGAGTCGGGTCGGTTCCGAAAATAAAGCTGATTACGGCAGCAAATTTGATTCAAATTGTCTGATTCACTTTTTAAAATGTCATAAAATTCGGCTTTTTAAACTTTTTGAAAAGGTAATCAATCGATTTCTGGTTTCAGTTTATAGGTATTGTAAAAACAGGCATCTCGAATTTTCGTAATAATGAGTATAAAGTTAGCTAAATATTTAAGTGATAACTGTTTAAAGAGCTTACCCGAAAATGCGACCATATTTTTTGTATCGCTCTTGATTTACAATCAACACTGATTTGAATAACAGGTCCAAATTGTTTCCTACCAATGGTAATGGTTTTGGTCCGTTGATTCCTTGCTTTTCCCAGAAATCGTATCTGATTCTTTGTCTCCTTTTGTAAAAAAGTTTGGTTAAAATATTTTGAAATGAAAATAAATAAGCCAACTTACAAAATATAAACTGTTATGACTACCAGAGTCAAAATAATGGCAATATTAGTGGTAACATAATTAGCAATGACTTGAAAAGTTTCAACAAACATATTCAAATACAAGTTTCCTTGAAGTTATGTAAAGTTTACAATTTGTTATGAAATGAGTAAACAGAAGACATTAATCGACTAAGCAGGTACCAAAACTGATTGCTTTGCTTGATTCTGAGCAGCTTTTATACAGCGCGATAGCAATGGAAAATAAAATGCGTAATTAAATTAATCGCGGAACACTTTTTTATGAACACATTTTTGAATACATTGTCTATATATATATTTGTGTCATTGATTTCTAATCAAAATAATTTAACTTTAAAGAATAAATTAAAAATTACCCACTTCAGACGCTTAAGATTTGTCGGTGTTCTTTTGTTGTGCTCTTATTATCTGAAATGTGACGCAAATTTCTCAAGTTGTGGAACCGGCTTAAATTATCCATTGATAAATTGAAAATTATCAATAAAACTTAAGAAACAACAAAACGCAACAAAACAGTGCACACAAGCTTATATGTTCACATACATGCGATTGATTTTATTGAAATAATTGAACTACTCTACTGCTCGACGTAATATAAACACTCTACGAACACATTACCACTCATGAATCTGCACTGCTTTTATTATTTCCATTCTTCCCATTCCTCCCAAGTAGTTTACCTAAACTTCTTAATAGTCTGTATCTTTCCCTTACTAATGTCGGTGACCTTCTTCTGATGATTCTTTCCTCAAATCACGATCACCATCCTCACTTTTAGATCTATCTGTCGACGTTGACGCCTGTTCTCTCATTGCGATGTCTTCTTTTCCTTGGATTAACTTCGATGTTGTGCTCTGTTCTCCTACCCTTGGTGCGACAGACATCGGACTGGTACCAATTGCTCTGCTTGTTGA